>PVIH01006465.1:0-60569 GCA_004025045.1 Sigmodon hispidus | reverse complement strand
GCATCTCTTTAGTGTGTCAGGATAGCCTCAAACTCACTGTAGCCCAGGCAGGTTGAAAATTTACTGCTTCAACTTCATGAGTATCTAGGATTACCTAGGATTACCTGTCTACATCACCAGGTCAGGGTGTGTTTATTCTTAATATTTAAAAACTATGTTATTTATTATTATTAATTTATTTGTCTATGTGTGTGAGTTTTTTTTTTTTTCTGAATGCACATCTGCTCACCAGATAGGAAATTGAGTCCCATGGAACTATAGTTATAGACAGTTGTGAGTTACCATGTGGGTGCTGGAAACTGAACACAGGTCCTCTGTAAGAGCAGCGAGTGTTCTTAACTGCTAAGCTAACTCTCCAGCTCCGTAAATAATGTTTTTTTTTTTTTAAATTACTTTTACATCCTTTTACATCTGTCCCACCAAATGCATGCATATTCTTTCCCTCTTTGGTCCTTCTCTTTGCCGGTCCTATTTCAGTTCCTTCAACTCCATCTGTGTTAAAGATGGCCAGAGTATTATTTTCTTTCCTGTACTTGTTTGTCTATGAACTCTCCAGAGAAGTGCGATTCTGTTTATAATGTTAAGTCTTTAATATTTTTCTCTTTTTTTGAGACAAGGATCCTGTTATATGGTTCAACTGGCCTAGAACTCTCGGGTCTCCTCCTGTACCTTGAAAGGCTAGGACTACAGATGTGTACCACAAAGCCCAGGACTATTTTAATACCTATTTTAGAATGTGTCTCTTTCACATCATTTCTCTTTTGCTTGCCAAAGAAGTCACTTGGGCCCAATGTGCAAGCAAAGGCAGTAAGTGACACTAGTATTGTGTCCAGAAACAAGGTTGGAAGGAATTATTAAATCAGGTCTAAGAAAAACAATATGTTGCTTTTTCATATGCTGAAGCTCTGCTTGAAAGAGAATTTCTAGAACTTACTAACTTACTCAAAGTTCCTAAAATTGTCTTCATATGATCTCAACAACACTTTTATGTGTATGTATTGACAGTTTTTTTAAAGATTTATTTATTTATTTATTTATTATTTATTTATTTATTATGTATACAGTGTTCTGTTTGCATCCCTGCAGGCCACAAGAGGGCACCAGATGTCATTGTGAGCCACCATGTGGTTGCTGGGAGTTGAACTCAGGACCCTGGAAGAACAGTCAGTGCTCTTAACCTCTTCAACCATCTCTCCAGCCCCCTTAACAGTTGTTTATAATCTCCCATTCTCCAGACTCACCCTGTAATCTCACCTTCATCCTGGGCTGTGCTACCTGCAATGTCATCTGCTCCATTATTTTCCAGAAACACTGATTAAAAGATCAGACATTTCTTGGCTCAAAGGACAAGTTTAATAAAGACTCTTGAGTACTCCATGGATACAGGTGAGGTCAAAAGGCTTCCTTCCTAAGGAGCCACCTGAGCCCTTTCCTCTGGGAAATCCACAGCATTACAGGGACGGAGCTGTGACAAAAATGTTCCCAGACTGGACATTTTAGAGATGTGATGTGCAGTTCTTTATTTATTTATTTATTTTTTTAAAAACTTTATTTATTTATTTATTTGCCTTGGTGTTTGCCTGGAACTGGAACTACAGACAGTTGTTAGCTGCCATGTGGGTGCTGGGAATCGAACCCGGGTCCTCTGGAAGAGCAGACGGTGCTCTTAACCGCTGAGCCATCTCTCCAGCCCCTCTTTATTTTTCTTAAACATATTTTTCAGCTGTGTGTATGTTGGGACATGGATATGGGTGCCTGCAGAGGCCAGAACAGGCTGTCGGATCAACCAGCACTGCAGTTATGGGTGGTTATTAGCTGCCTGATGTAGGGTCTGGGAATCCAACTCCAGTCCTTTCACATGAGCACATTCTCTTAACTGCTCTTCAATATGTCTATGGTTGGTTTGTAGGTTTTTAATTCTTCTTCACCCTTTCTGTGTTCTTTAGGCAGAAATTGTTTGCTTGGTAACTTTTCTAAGCTGCCCCTCTAAAGCTTTTATTCTTTGTCCTGCTTCTCCTCCAGAGTCTCTGCTTCTTTAGTTTCTGACAGAAATTTCTTTTTCTTTCTTTCTTTTTTTTTATTTTTTGGCTGATAAACATGGTGTACTTTATTTACTTATTTATTTTTTTATTTTTTAAATTAGATTTTTTTAATCCATGTATCCCTTATTCATTCTCCCTCCCCCCTCCCACCCCTCCCCTCCCAGTCACTCTCTCCTCTCTTTATCAGTTCATCTCCTCCCCAGCTAGGGCAGCAGGTCCCAAGTTCCCAAGGTGGCTTAGTTCAGCACCTACTCCAGGCAGATCTGCTTTCCTCAACCCATCATTAAGACTGGGTCAGGTGTTCCTTTGGAGGGAATGGGCTCCAAGGTGCCAGTCCAAGGTGTTTCAGATCCCCAAGTTGTTCAGTGGTTGATTTGCATTTCTCTGATGGCTAAAGATGTCGAGCACTTTTTCAAGTGCCTTTCAGCTATTCGTAATTCTTCTGCTGAGAATTCCTTTTTTAGTTCTGAGCCCTATTTTTTGATTGGCTTATTCAAGGTTTTGGATTTTAGTTTCTTGAGTTCTCTATATATTTTAGAGATCAGTCCTCTGAAACTTGTAGGGTTGTGTATAGGGAGCTGCGTTGTACCACGCCCTAAAGGTGGCGCTGGTTTCCACCTTCCACCTTTCTCGATGGTGAGTGCTCTCGAGAGTAAACAACTCCTTATTGGCTGTAGGCGAGGATGGTGGCTTGTTTCCGGCGCCTCGGGACCTATGGGCAATGTCTATGTGGTTTACCGGGATTGGAAACCCAGAGGGTATTTAGCCACGAGCGGACTTCCCCCCAGGGTCGTTCGTCGTTCGTGAGAGAGTGTGTGAGAGAGTGAGTCGTTCGTCATATGTCTGAGAGTGAGAGTAAGAGTGAGTGAGTGAGAGATAAGAAGATAATTAAAGGCCTGAATAAATAAAATAAAGAGAAGGATCCGGTGTTGCGTGTTCCTTGCGGGACGATGTGGCGCACGACAGTTGTGAAAATCTTTTCCCATTCTGTAGGCTGCCATTTTGTCTTATAGATTGTGTCCTCGGCTTTACAGAAGCTTCTCAGTTTCAGGAGGTCCCACTTATTGATTGTTGTTCTTAGTGTTTGTGCTACTGGTGTTATATTTAGAAAGTGGTCACCTGTGCCAATGCGTTGGAGGTTATTTCCCACTTTCTATTTTCAGGTTCAGTGTGGCTGGGTTTATGTTGAGGTGTTTGATGCACTTGGATTTGAGTTTTGTGCAGGGTGATAGGCTTGAATCTATTTGCAGTTTTTTACACACTACCATCCAGCTATGCCAACACCATTTGTTAAATATGCTATCTTTTTTCCACTGAATGTTTTGGGCCTCTTTGTCAAAGATCAGGTGTTCATAGGTTTTTGGGTTAATGTCTGGATCCTCAATTCTGTTCCATTGGTCCACAAGTCTGTTTTTATGCCAGTACCAGGCTGTTTTTATTACTGTAGCTCTATAGTATAGCTTGAAGTCAGGGATGGTGATACCTCCTGAGGTTCTTTTGTTGAGTAAAATTGTTTTGGCAATCTTGGCTTTCCTGTTATTCCAAATGAACTTGAGTATTGTTCTTTCAAGGTCCAAAAAATATTGTGTTGGGATTTTGATGGGCAGTGCATTGAATCTGTAGATTGCCTTTGGTAGAATTGCCATTTTTACTATGTTGATCCTACCTATCCAGGAATATGGGAGAGCTTTCCATTTTCTGATATCCTCTTCAATTTCTTTCTTCAGTCATTTAAAGTTTTTGTCAAATAGATCTGTTACTTCTCTGGTTATAGTTACTCCAAGGTATTTAATGCTATTTGTAGCTATTATGAAGGGTGATGTTTCCCTTATTTCTTTTTCAACTCTTTTATCTTTAAGAGGTCTACTGATTTCTTTGAGTTAATCTTGTATCCTCCTACATTGCTGAAGGTGTTTATCAACTGTAGAAGTTCCCTGGTAGAATTTTGCGGGTCACTTATCTATACAATCATATCATCTGCGAATAGAGATAGTTTCACTTCTTCTTTTCTAATTTGTATCTCCTTAATCTCCTTTCGTTCTCTTATTGCTTTAGCTAAAACTTCGAGAACTATATTGAATAGATAAGGGGAGACAGGACATCCTTGTCTAGTTCCTGACTTTAGTGGGATTGCTTTGAGTTTTTCTCCATTAAGTTTGATACTGGCAGTCAACTTCTTGTAAATCACCTTTATTATATTTAAGTATTCTCCCTGTATTCCTGATCTTTCCATGGCTTTAATCATAAAGGAGTGTTGGATTTTGTCAAAGGCTTTTTCAGCATCTAAGGATATGATCATGTGGTTTTGTTCCTTTAGTTTGTTTATATGATGGATAACATTTACAGTTTTTCGTATGTTAAACCATCCCTGCATTTCTGGGATGAAGCCTACTTGGTCATGGTGGATGATATTTTTTATGCACTGTTGTATACAGTTTGCCAAAGTTTTGTTGAGAATTTTAGCATTAATATTCATGAGGGCAATTGGTCTATAATTCTCCTTCTTTGTTGTGTCTTTGAGTAGCTTGGGTATTAGGGTAATTGTGACCTTATAAAAAAGAGTTTGACTATATTCCTTCAATTTCTACTGTGTGAAACAGTTTGAGGAATAATGGTAGTAATTCTTCTTTGAATGTCTGGTAGAATTCTGCACTGAAACCGTCTGGACCAGGGCTTTTTTTTTATTTATTTATTTATTTATTTATTTATTTATTTATTTATTTATTTATTTTTACTTTGGAGGCTTATAATGACTGCTTCAATTTCCTTTAGGGTTATAGGTGTGTTTAGGTATTTTATCTGATCTTCATTTAATTTTGGTAAATGATACCTGTCCAGAAAGCTGTCCATTTCTTCTATGTTTTCCATTTTTGTGGAGTATAGATTTTCAAAGTATGATCTGATAATTCTCTGGATTTCCTGGGGGGTCTGTTGTTATGTCCCCCTTTTCATTTCTGATTTTGTTGATTTTTATACTCTCTCTCTGCTTTTTGGCTAGTTTTGATAAAGGTTATCTATCTTTTTGACTTTCTTAAAGAACCAACTCTTTGATTCATTGATTCTTTGTAATGCTCTTTTTGTTTCAATTGTATTGATTTCAACTCTAAGTTTGATTATTTCCTGCCATCTACTCTTTCTAAGTGTGTTTGCTTCTAATTGCTCTAAGACTTTCAGCTTTGCTAATAGTTTTCTATGTGGGATTTCTCTAGGTTTTTCATATAGGCATCTAGTACTATGAATTTTCCACTTAAGACCACTTTCATTGTGTCCCAGAATTTTGGGTATGTTGTGGATTCATTTTCGTTAAATTCTAGGAAGTCTTTGATTTCTTTCTGAATTTCTTCTTTGACTCAAAGGTGGTTCAGTTGAGTGATGTTTAGTTTCCATGAGATGGTAGGCTTTCTTAGATTTTTGATGTTGTTGAACTCTAACTTTAGGCCTTGGTGACCTGATATAATGATACAAGGGACTATTTCCACTTTTTTTGTATCTATTGATATTTGCTTTATGACCAATTATGTGGTCAATTTTAGAGAAAGTTGCATGTGGTGCTGAGAAATATGTATATTCCTTTGCATTTGGGTGGAAGCTTCTGTAAATCTATTTGCATCATTACCTCTGTTAGACTCCTTATTTCTCTGTTGAGTCTCTGTCTGGGTGACCTATCCAAGGGTGAAACTGGGGTATTGATGTCTCCCACTATTAGGTTGTGAGAGTTGATGTGGAATTTGAGCTTTAGTATTGTTTCTTTTACGTAGATAGGTACTCTTATATTAGGGGCATCAATATTCAGGATTGAAATCTCTTTTGACTAATTTTTCTTGAGATGAATAAATAATATCCATTCTGGTCTCTTTTAATTGATTTTAGTTTGAAGTCTACTTTGTTAGATGTTAGGATGACAACTCCAGCTTGTTTCTTAGGGCCGTTTGATTGGAAAATCTTTTTCTAATCCTTTACTTTGAGTCTGTGTCTGTCTTTAAGGTTGAGGTGTGTTTCTTGTATGCAGCAGAAAGGTGGCTTCTGTTTTTGTGTTCATCGTGTTAGTGTGTGTCTTTTTATACGTGAATTGAATCTTTTGATATTAGGGGATATTAGTGACCACTGATTGATATTTCTTGTTATTTTTGGTGGTGAGTTGTATGTATTTCCTTTCTCTGGGTTTTTCTTTAGTGGGGTTATTGATTGTTTGTGGTTTCATGGGTGTATCTAGGATCCTTAGGTTGGAGTTTTCCCTCTAATGCTTTCTGGAGGGCGGATTTGTAGATAGGTATTTTTTAAGTCTTACTTTGTCATGAAATATCTTGTTTCCTCCATCTATGGTATTTTATAGTTTTGCTGGGTACAGTAGTGTAGGTTGGCAGCCTTGCTCTTTCAACTGTATAACTTCTGACCAAGACCTTCTTGCTTTCATTATTTCCATTCAATATTCAGGTGTTATTCTGATGGGCCTGCCTTTAAAGGTAAGTTGGCCTTTTTCTTTTGCAGCTCTTAAAATTTTTTCTTTTTTCTGTATGTTTTGTGGCTTGATTTTTATGTGGCAAGCGGACTTTCTTAGGGGGTCATATCTATTTGTTGTTCTGTAAGCTTCTTGTATCTTCATAGGCATCTCCTTGTTTAAATTGGGAAAGTTTTCTTCTATGATATTATTGAATACATTATCTGTGACTCTGAGCTGGAATTCTTCTCCTTCTTCTTTTCCTGTTATTCTCAGGTTAGGTCTTTTCATGCTTCCAAATTTCCTGAACATTTTGTGTTATGGCTTTTTTGGTTTTAGTATTTTCTTTGACTGATGTATCTATTTCCTCTGTTTAGTCTTCCACTCCAAAAATTCTCTCTTCCATCTATTGGATTCTGTTGGTTTTGCTTGTGTCTGTAGTTTCAGCTTTTTTCTTTAGGATTTCCATTTCTACCTTTGCCTCATTTTGTGCCTTTTTTCATTGTTTCTATTTTACTTTTTATTTCCTGGAATGTTTTTTTTTCATTTTTTGGTTTTCCTTTTCTTGGTTTTGTTTCCAGGATTTGTTCATCTCTTGCAATTTTTTTGTTTGTATTTCCTTCTATTTCTTTAAGGGATTTTTTTATATCCTCTTTGAAGGCTTTAATAATCTTCATAAAGGTGTTTTTTCTGTTGTTTCCTTCTGTTTCCTCTTCATTGCTCTCTTCAGGTCTTGTAGTTGTAGAACCATCAGTTTCTTCTGGTGTTGCCTTGTTGTTCTTTATCTTGCTATATATATTCTTGCACTGGTGTCTGCCCACAGCTTCAGTGGGTCACAATTAGTCATCTCCTAGTCTGTTGTGGCTAGAGGATTTGTGTGTCTCCTGTCTGCTCTGAGCAAGGAGTCTGTTCAATATTTGACTCCGCTTCTGGACAGGGTACTGCATTTCCCCGGCCCTCAGTCCTTGTCTGATGAAGCAGTTCACCCTGGAGACGAGGCCCAGAGGGGCAGGGCCTATAAGCTTCTGCTGAGACAAGTCTGAGATCAGACCTTTGGGTATGAGCCAGATCCTGGAGAGGAATTCTCCAGACTGTCTCCCAGGGGGTGGGAACCGCTCACCTTTGACTTTGCTCTGGATGGGGACGGAGTTTCAAAGCCCTAGGTCCTTGTCTGATGATGCAATTCACCCTGGAGATGGGGCCTAGTATCCAGAAATTTCTTTACTGTTAGAGTTATAGATCACAAAGAAGATGGAGAATAGAGGGGAACAAAAGAAGGAAGGGGTAGGCAATAGGGTAGAGTACAGAACACAGGAAGGAAGGAAAGCAAAAGATGAGAAATAGGAATGAGAAGTAGAAGAGAGATGAGGGAGAAATGCCACCAGACTGGCTCGGTGCCCAGGTGCTCAGTTTCAGAGCTCAGGAGCGAGCAGAAGGAAAAGCTTAGAGTTCCCCTTATTGGGAATTTTCCTAGCGTGTGCTTGTCATGGGTGTTTTAGATGCTTTGAGTGCACTGATTTTCTAAAGATACTCACTCTCTTCCCATGGCCTCAGTGTTCTGCCAGCACCTTTTGCTCCAGGTGGCCCTGTGTTACCTACTGACATTATAAAGGTTTTTAATAATCTTTACAACTTTTTGACCCTGACAACCTTTGACTTAGTTGAAACAAAGACAAAATGCTGTACCCAGTCCTTCAGCTCACCCCACCCTATTAGGTTAAAACAGATGAACAACCCCCCCCCCACACCTCCTTGAAATCAAGGGTCATATTTCTACACACTGGGAGCAGGGCTCTTGTTAAGGCCCAAGACAGGACAGAGGTGACACCAGGGCAAAACAATGCTACAATGCTTTCCTATCGTATCCATGAAAAACCCTCAGCTTATCATTGGTTTATGAAAATCTGACAGTTTCCCATAATTCTAACACTGTTGTCTCAGACAGTTTTGTGTGTATGTGTGTGTGTGTTTATTTGTGTGGAGGGATGGGGCCTGCCTACCCACAAAGAAAATGTTTTCACATCACTGTCCTCTTGAGATACCATAAATGCCTCCAAAAGATAGCAGAGTCCTTTATTCTTCAGAACAGAAGACAGATGCCTGGACACAGTGCTACAAACCAAGCTGCAACTCATGAACCACAGAGCCCAGGCAGCACATTGGTACTGCTAGAGCATGCCCAGGCTCTTTGGGGACATGTTGAAAACCTCCTGCCACCCACAGGCTTATCTTCCAGTCAAAAATTAGAGTCATCTTTATCCTATTATTTAGCAGTTATTGACAGAGAATGGGAGCTCAGATGCTTCCCGGAACCTTTATGTCCTGGGGGTTCCAGACCAAAGACTCAGAAGCCAGCTGAAGCTGGGTCTCTAGCTGAGAAAGTAATGAGAGTCAGGATAATAAGATGATCAGCATTTGGAGTGTATAAAATATAACTCTCTGTTGGATGACCGTGTTCAATAACATCACCATTTATCAAGTTGGTATTACTCTCTATAGGAGATAGTTAGGTGATTTTATAGAAGTCATTTGACCACTGTAATGTATAAGTACTTGTCCATAAAATGTGGAGTTGAGTTTCATATCTTTGAGCCCTTCCCAGTTATAAAACATGATTTTATTTCTGAGGCCAACTGTTAGTGGTAGAAGTATCAGGAAGTGACTCTGCTCCAGTTCAGGTTGGCTAAACTTCCTTGACCTCTTAGTTTACCTTGTGCAGGTTAAGTCCTATACTTCACAGCTGTAGGTAAAAAGAGAGAGAGTGGACATAAAGTTGCTTCAGTGGTATAAACATTAGTGGCTTGGATGTTGGAGATGCATATTATGTCTAGTCATATGATCAGTTTAGTGCAGTCTCTAGCACTTTTCTTTATACAATTATATACACTGAAGTTCACTCTAGTTTTTTATTCTCTTATACATTACATCCTGACCAGAATTACCCCCCTTCCACTCCTCTCAGTCCCTTCCCACTACCTGACCTCTCTCCCAGATCTACTCCTTCTCTGTTTCCTTTTAAAAAAAGAGCAGGACCCCCAGGGATATCAACTGAACATGGCTTATCCAATTACAATAACACTTAGGCACAAACTCTTATATCAAGGCTGAATGAAGCAATCCAGTAGGATGAAAAGAATCCTAAGAGCAGGAAAGAGAGTCCCAGTCACCCCACTCCCACGGCTGAGAGTCTTACAAGAATACCAGACTACAACCATAGCATATATGCAGAAGGTCTAGCTCAGCCCATACAGGGTCCATTATTGTTGCTTCAGTCTCTGTGAGCCCCTAAGCTTAGCTGATTCTATGATCACATGCTCCTGGTCTCCTAGACCCTCTGGCTCTGGCAATCCTTCCTTCCCCTCTTGTGTGGGGTCCCCCATGTCTCCCTAGTTTTTTTTTAAAAAAACTTTTATTTATTTATTTAATTATTTGCCTCGGTGTTTGCCTGGAACTGGAACTACAGACAGTTGTTAGCTGCCATGTGGGTGCTGGGAATCGAACCCGGGTCCTCTGGAAGAGCAGACAGTGCTCTTAACCGCTGAGCCATCTCTCCAGCCCCCGTCTCCCTAGTTTTTAACCATAGTACTTATGTCTTTAATTTTAACTAATGGTTTTTAATCTTCAAGGTCTGCAATACTTTCCCTATTACTGACTATTTCCCTGAAAGTTATAACCAAGTACTTAAACATTTTCTCTATGTAAAAGTTTGTGTTTTGCACACAGTAACAGAACACCAAAAATACTGGATATTGTAAATCCTCAGGACTTCATTGCTTGTTTCTTGATAAAAATAGAACAGATGAAATATTATTTTTTGGCTTGCATTTTGCTATTTGTTGATCATTTCTGTGATTATTGGGAATACATAGCTGTTTGGGCAAGAAGCACCAGGTAAACAATTTAAGTACTTGCTGTGTGCATGACAGCAGACGAACTACTATGGAGGATTTAAGACTAAAGTGTTAAATAACTAGACCACATGGGTACTGCTCTTAGGGACTAGCAGTCTGGCTGAGGAATGAGTGAACACATCGGGTGGAGCAGAAATACAAACAAGTCAGGCAGTGAAAATCCCCAGCGTTGAAATGACATTGGTTGTATTGGAGTGTGTGGGAGGCTGAGAAGAAAGTGCTTATGAGAATAGGAAGAAACTCGATGGGCAGGTTTTCTGAATGGCCTGACATTTGACACAGATTTTCAGTGAGGAGCAGGGGAGAGGATTTCACATGGGCACAGTGAAGGGATAAGGTAAAGAGATGGGGCAGAGAGCCATAGTAGAATATAGCTGGAAAAGATTCTCCTCAGATGAGGAAGTGGAAATGTTTCCAAGCGCTCTACAAACACACATGCTGGCATGGGAATCTTTGATACTGTATAAATGAGCCTGAACTGGAGTCTAAGGCAGATAATACTCAGGGTAGATTACCTGTGAACTCCATAGCCTGGTCTGTATGGTGAGCATTGATACTGAAGAGGAGCATTGAGACTTACCATCTTTTTGTATTTTAGCTTGGTACATGTCTGGATTATAAAAGTATAGATTCAAAAATAAACCCAAGGTGTCCATCTTATGTTGTCAGAGTTCCATAGGCTTTGTTTTAGTTTATGGGATGGATGCTGCAAAGAACAGGAGCCATGTGCATGTGGGAAAGTTAAGCAGTGAGACTTATTCTGTGCCTTGGTAAGCTTAATCAAGAGGAAAGTATTAATATGCTGCATTAGAATTGTGATAGGGAAGGTTCATGAACCATCAGAGAAGCAAGGTAGAAAGATTTTATAAGCCAGAAATCAGGGAGGATTGGACCAAAACAGTGTCTTCAGGACAGAACAGGATTGATGCACACATGAGCTCACAGCTGCTGTGGTCACCTCCCCCAAATCTGCCCAAGATCAATGCAGTCCCCACTCTTAGCTGAAGACCGATTGAGAATTGATGGCTTCCGGAGGAGGGAGAGTTGGATGTGGTCTCTGGTAGATTCACCATGCACCCATGTGTATGTGGGCAGCACAAATTGTATTCCATGGGTTATAAAAAAAAAACCAAAAAAACAGTAAAAGAAGACAGGAAGTTGAGAGAAGATGGAGAGATTGTAGGCAGATTTGGGAGGAATTGGGAGGCGGAGAGGGGGTAAATAAGATCAAAGTGCACTGTATAATAAAATTCTCTAAGAATTAATAAAATGTTATATATATATATCAAAGAACAATGATGGGGCAGTTTGGAAACTGGGTGAGAAGCATAATATAGCTATATAAAAAGCTTATGTAAGTAAAACAAACTCCTTGAACTGAGGTAAAGCAAAAAGCAGAAAAAACTAGAGAATTGGGAGAAACTGGTGGGAGTAAGAAGCAAATTACTCTTGATCTGTGCCTTGTCTGCTGGTAGGGGAGAATTATTACCACGGAGATGGACTTTCATATTGCTGTGAGAACTCTTTACTTACTTAGCCTGGGTTAGTCTGGACTCCAAAGTCTCTGTTACTCACAAGTGGCCTTTGCCTCACTGCTGTACTTGTACACTGTGCTGCTCCTTGGACCTTAGTAAAATATCAGAATCTAGCTGTTTATTGACTATGGCTTAATACCATCTGCGTGTAATTTTGTGAGTGTGTATTTTTGTGTGTGTATATATTATGTACAGATGTGAGTGTACTGTATACATTATGTACAGATGTGTGCATGTGTGTAGTTTAGAAGCCAAACTCATGTTGGTTATTTGGAGAGTCAATTGTCAGCCTGAAGAAATCAGGCCATGCCTCCTGCAGCCCTGTGGATTCTTAGTCCACTTCTCTATAACATACACATATATACCTCAAGAAAGATTTATGATCCTGTCAAGTACCTGCCAAGTGCATGGACCCATGTAGACTAAATCAGACTGAATCATGTGTGGAAATTCCTGCCAGTCCCCCCAAACTTATAAAAAACAGAATATTCACTTTGTTCTAGAGTTTCTGAAGGCTTTTCCTGTCTCTTCTAATACAGTTCCTCATGTTGCAGTGTTCACCAACCATAAAATTAATTTTGTTGCAGCTTTATAACTGTAAACATGCTACTGTTAAGAATCTTTCAAAACGGGGCTGGAGAGATGGCTCAGCGGTTAAGAGCACTGGCTGCTCTTCCAGAGGACCTGGGTTCGTTTCCCAGCACCCACATGGCAGCTAATAACTGTCTGTAGTTCCAGTTCCAGGCAAGCACCAAGGCAAATAAATAAATAAATAAAGTTTTTTTTTTTAAAAGAATCTTTCAAAACATTTATTTATTTTTATTTTGTTTACATTGGTGTTTTGCTATGGGTGTTAGGTCACCTGGAACTGAAGTTATAGACAGTTGTGATCTGTCATATGGGTGCTGTGAATTGAACCCAGGTCCTCTAGAAGGGTAGCCAGTGCACATAACCACTGAGCCATCTCTCCAGCCCCACTGTTATGAATCATAATGTAAATATTTTTTGGAGATAGAGGTTTCCCAAAGGAATTGTGACCCACAGATTGAGAACCAGTGCTTTAGGAGGTGAAAGATAGGTCATTGAACTTTTTTTTTCTCTTTCAAGATTTTTTATTTAAATCTCATGAAGGCATATTTTTTCTCTTTTTAAAAAATTTTTATAAAATAAAGTCTATTTTAAAATCCATGTATTCCCTTGTTCTCCCTCTCCGTTAGCCTTCAGCCTCCCTCCTCCTCATTCCCCATCCCCTCACCCAAAATGCAAGAAGTCCCAAGGTGGATCAGCTCAGCATCCACTCCAGGCAGGTTCCATTTCCTCATCCTAATGGCAAGACTGGGTTAGGTGTTCCTCTGGAGGAAATGGGCTCTGAAGTGCCAGTCCATGCACAGAAACAGTCTGATCCCTCCCCTCGAGGCTCCACATACTGCCCATGTCAGTGGACATTTGCTTATTCTTGGAAGACCTAGCTCCTTTTCTAATGGTTCCCCAGTGGCTGTTCTTGATTCAGTGAGCTCCCCAGAGCTCCAGCCCATTGAACTGTTTTCTTCAGTTTGACGTCCTTGCCTTTTTTCTTTTTTGCTTTGAGAGATATGAGTGATGTGAGAGATGAGTAGCTCTCCCCTACTGCATTTCCCTCAGCCATAATGTTCTGTCTTCCAGTGTGCCCAGCGTCCCAGGGCCAAGAAGTCAAGGACAAAGCAACTGAACCATGAGTAGCAGTGAATCTTTCTCCTTATAAGTTGGTTTACTTAGTGTGTTTTCAAGTGATGGAAAACTGAGTACATTGATATATATATATATATATACATATATATGATAAAAATTTTAAGTGTACTGCAGGAGAAAGAAGTGGTATATGTGTATATGTGTGAGAGAGAGAAAGGGAGAGAGAGGAGTCTGGGGATGTATACTTTGTATGAGGTGGTGATAAATATGTGATTGTAAATATTACAGTAAAACAATAGAAATTCCCATTACCTCTAAATGTGAACATAAATTGCCCAAGATAGTTAAAGAGTATTTGAATGGTTGGAAAGATTACTCAGTGCAAAGAGTACTGGCTGTTCCTTCAGAGGTCCTGAGTTCAATTTCCAGTAACCACATGGTGGCTCACAACCATCTATAGTGAGATCTGGTTTCCTCTTCTGGCGTGTATGCATATATGCAGGCAGAACACTGTATACATAATACATATTTAAGAAAAAGAAGAATGTTTTGAAATGAGTGCCTTTAACATATTAGGAAAATACAGATAAACATTAGGAATTTACAGATAAATAAGTGCAAGCATGCACACACATCTTTCAAGAGAATTCTAGATGTTCATTTGATATGACACTAATTCTTATTTTCTGAATTTTGCTCTTATAGTGATAGTAATTTTGTT
The DNA here is from genome assembly GCA_004025045.1 of Sigmodon hispidus. NCBI lineage: Eukaryota > Metazoa > Chordata > Mammalia > Rodentia > Cricetidae > Sigmodon > Sigmodon hispidus. Next base: position 46,254 of record PVIH01006465.1, on the reverse strand, counting down.
GTTAATATGTGTAAGATATCTATATAGTGAAGCATTTAATCATTCTTATGTGCATTGATTATCCTGTATGGTAATATGTATTAACATATCTACCTAATGAATGCCTGGGTTTTAGGTAGCTATACTTTCCTTGAAATTACAAGTCTAGATGTGCATAGGGCCTGTGACATTGTTCAGACATTTCATTGTGCTCCATGGCACTGACTTGCTGTGGCCTCTGTGACACTTATCTCCCATTGCATTATTTCCCACTCGTCTTAGTAGATGAAGTCCAAGAAGAGATAGAATATATGATTGGCAGAAACAGGAGCCCCTGCATGTAGGACAGGAGTCATGTGTGTAGTGAGAATTCAGAGTTTGTCCAGAGAAGTGCTTGTGGCATCAAGAAGCCGACACTGATGGGGCATGGCCAGCATCATTGGAGACCCAAGACCCAGTCTCGCTTGCTCTCTTGGTTCATGTGACCTCCAGGAAAAGGTGGATTCCCCCCCTGGCCCCCTGCACGGAGTCCTGTTTTCTCCTAGAAGTGCTCTGGTATCTGTAAGTTCTCTCTCCCTAATAAATATTAGTTCATTGTATAGTGATTCATATGTAATTAATTATAGCTACACGTGCCCTACATGGATGCTGTAGTAAATGAGATCCAGAGGTATACTGCCCTTATTGCCATGAATCTTCCTCATTCAGTGACTGATAATGTTAAATGCAGAAACTATTTCAACCACAAGGTAAGCTTGTTTCTCTCACTTTGCCACTTAGTGTTGGTGAAGTTCCCACATTCACATCTTGATTTCTACTATGGTTGCAAATGTATAAGAGAATACTTAAAGTAGTAATATGCAAAAGTGTTTTAAAATGAAAAGTATAGCTCTTAAATATCAAGCTTAGAAACATGGACTCTCCAAGTTTTCATTAAACATTACTAGCTTTATTATCTTTGCTACAATAAACACTATGTCTAAAGGCGACTTAGGGAGGAAAGAGTTTACTTATTCTTATAGGGCATAGTCCATCACCAAGGAAAGTCAGTTCAGGAACACTAGCAGGGAGTTCCTCCTGCAGGGCAGGAATTTGAAGCAGAAGCCACGGAGGAATGCTGCTGGCATGTTCTCCCTGGCTGTTGTACAGAAAGTTTTATTATATAACCTAGGTTCACTTTCAGGGTACCACTCACAGTGGGCTGAGCCCTTTCATGTCAATCATCAATCAAGACAGTGCCCCACAGATACATACCCATAGACCAGTCTAGTCAAGGCAATTCTTCTCTTGAAGTTCCCTCTTACAATGCTTACAGTGTCACATTGATAGCTGAAATAGCTAGGAGACTATCTATACTCAATTAGCATTTAAATGGATATAAGTATGTTTTTAAATATCATGTGCATATAGGGTATATAAATGTGTTTAGAACTATATTTTAGCCTATTAAATCTATCCCACTTAACATCTGAATATTTTAATGTATATCTCCTAAAACTGAAGACATTTTGCTGCAAATTGATAAGCATCCTCCCACTGAAGAAACTATCAATAAACTAGTATTATCCTCCACACAGTTTAAGATTATATTTTCTAGTTATACCAAGATAGCTTTTAAATATTTGGTAGGAGAACTTTTAATACTGCAATAAGCAACAAATCTATAGTTTGGTTATCCAAAATTGAGAACATTTACTTTAAACAATATTTTTGATACACCAATTTTTTTTGAAGAGTCAAAGCCACTTGACTGTGAAATGTCCCTCCATCTGGTGTTGTGTGGAGGTTTTCTTTCTTTTTTTTTTCCCCCAAAGGCCTTTAATGTTAGCTGTCCCTCCCAATGCTTTCTAGATTCTAAAACATATTGTGTAAAGCTTCTCAGTGTTTTGTTTTGTTTTTTACTAACATAGCTTTCTATTACTTTTTTGCATTTTTATTTATACAGTCTTTTTTATCCATGTATCCCCTTAATCCCCCTCCCTTCCCTCCTCCCAATCCTCCCAGTCAGTCTTCAGCCTCCCCTCTCCCCAACTCCCCATCTTCTCCTCAAAAATGACAAGGAGTCCCAAGGAGGTCAGCTCAGTGTAGTGCATCCACTTTAGGCAAGTCCAATTTGAGTGTTTTGAACAAGGGACATCTAATAGGTGATACTCAGTTCATAATGGTCTGCTTCATCAGACTGCGCCCAGGATACACTGTGGTCTCATTTTTGATGATGATAAGGATCATCTTTCCTAACAGTGTTTTTTCAGACCCTTTGTTAATGAGATTCTGTATTCTGCATTAAAACAAAACAAAACTCTGCAGGATGGAATTTAATCTTTGAGTATCCTATATTCTATCCTATTTATCAATAGTTTTAACATCAATGTATAATCCCTGCCTGAGCATTCTATTTTCTAAATAATTTGTCAATAGTTTATAAGTTACTTAGTAATTTTAAATATAAATCTAATTTTTGGCAATTGCTTGCATGTCTGTAATGCAACCTGACACATTTATCCTCTCCTCCCTTTCTTCTTCCTCTCTGACTTTCACCAAACCTCTTTACCCCATCAGTTTCCTTCTCCATTCTCCCCACACTGGGTTAATGGAGGCGTCAGCATTTCCTGGGTGTGGAGCTACCCTCTGGAGCCTGGAGGATTTATCAGTGAACACACCACACTTGTGCAACTTGCATGAATTGATAATCCTGAATTGTGAAATGATGGCGTTTTTCATTTTTTTTTTTATCTCTCTTGTGCTTTCAAGGTAGAGTTTATCTGTGATGATGAGGTCCCCATATTTTTGAATGAGAAGTTCTCAACAAGTTATAGTTTACCTGTCAGTAGTATATTTAAAGTTATCCTTAGTTAGATCAGATCTTCATTTTTATGAAAGCCTCAACAAAAGATTCTAAATTCTCCCGACTTTTCAAGAATGGACACTGGATTTATTGAGGGAGAAGTAAGGAAGACTGAGAAGACCTCAAATTTTGTCCTCAGGCATTGTTCTCCAAAGGTGGAAAATATCTATCATGTCTATTCCAGAGTTATACTTGAGTCATGTACTTGTGTGTTTATGGAAAAGAAATAAAATGGATCTTGTGACTCCTCCACTGCTTCAAGTCAGGTGGAAAGGATTGTTGCTCAAAGGAAAAACAAGAAAGGAAAGAGAGTATCTGGTGCGATGGAAAGGCTATGAGAGCGAGGACGACACATGGGAGCCGGGGCAGCATCTAGTGAACTGTGAGGAGTACATCCACTGCTTCAACCAGTGCCACAGTGAGAGGCAGAAGGAAGGGAGCCTGGCTGGTGCCAACAGAGCCTCCCCCCAGCAACGCCCGGAAGCAGATCTCCAGGTCCACCCACAGCAACCTCCCCAAGACCACCCCCAAAGCACTTGTGGTAGGCAAAGATCATGAGTCCAAAAACAACCAGCTGTTGGCTACCAGCCAGAAGTTCAGGAAAAACACAGCCCCATCTCTTGCAAACCATAAGAACACGGACCTGCCAAGTTAGGGATTAAGATTCTCGTGCCTAAGAGCCCTGTAAAGGGCAGGACCTTGGTGGACGGCTTTTAGGGAGAGAGCCCCGAGAAGCTGGACTCTGTGGAGCAGGGTCCCGAGGACACCATAGCACCGGAGGTGACTACAGAGAAGCCTATTGGAGCTTTGCTGGGCCCTGGTGTGGAACGAGCCAGGATGGGGAGCAGGCCTCGAATACATCCATTAGTGCCTCAGGTGTCTGGCCCTGTGACTGCTGCCATGGCCACAGGCTTAGCTGTTAATGGAAAAGGTACCTCTCCGTTCATGGATGCGCTAACAGCCAATGGAACAGCCACCATACAGACGTCTGTTACAGGAGTGACAGCTGGGAAAAGGAAATTTATTGATGACAGAAGAGACTAGCCTTTTGACAAGCGGTTGCGATTCTGTGTGAGGCAGAGAGAGAGCGCCTACAGATACAGAGATATTGTCGTCAGGAAGCAAGGTGGCTTCACCCACATCTTGTTATCCACAAAATCATCAGAGAATAACTCGCTAAACCCAGAGGTGATGAAAAAAGTTCAGAGTGCCCTGAGCACAGCTGCAGCCGACGACAGCAAGTTGGTGCTGCTCAGCGCTGTGGGCAGCGTCTTCTCTTGTGGTCTGGACTTTATTTATTTTATCCGGTGTCTCACGGACGACAGGAAGATGGCAGATGCTATCAGAAACTTCGTGAATACTTTCATTCAGTTTAAGAAGCCTATTATTGTAGCAGTTAATGGCCCAGCCATTGGACTAGGAGCATCCATATTGCCTCTTTGTGATGTGGTTTGGGCTAATGAAAAGGCTTGGTTTCAAACACCCTATACCACCTTCGGACAGAGTCCAGATGGCTGCTCTACCGTTATGTTTCCCAAGATTATGGGAGGAGCGTCTGCAAATGAAATGCTGCTCAGTGGGCGCACGCTGACGACACAGGAGGCATGTGGCAAGGGCCTGGTCTCCCGGGTGTTTTGGCCAAGGACCTTTACCCAGGAAGTCATGGTCAGCATCAAGGAGCTGGCCTCGTGTAACCCAGTTGTTCTGGAAGAATCCAAAGCCCTGGTACGCTGTAACATGAAGCTGGAGCTGGAGCAGGCTAACGAGTGAGAATGTGAAGTAAGTGCTGAAGAAGATCTGGGGCTCCGCCCAGGGCACGGACTCCATGTTAAAGTACTTGCAGAGGAAAATTGATGAGTTTTGATTGGCAGGCAGAGCAGGACATCAATGACTCCCAGTCTCCACAATCCTCCACAGTAGCTCATGCTTGGAAGCAGGACTAGAAACATCCAAGCTATTTATTACCGAGGAGTTTTTAAGTGCTGTAACTTTAAAGTAACTGCAAAGCTTGTTTGTCCAAACATCTTTATTTTATACCCATGTGTACACAGTGTAAAAATGTAATTGAGCACTATGCTGCTCTTAGACTCTAATTTTCTTGTAATCTAGTTGTGGGGTTTTGTTTTTTAAAGGAATTATGTTTTCATTCTGGGTGACAGAACAGTTTGCAATAATGTCTGTTTTACTCATTTGGGTTTTTTTTTTTTTTTTAAATCTCTAGATCACAGACCCTAAAGAATGTTAGCCAGCCTCATCCCCCGCCCTCTACCTAAACAGAAATATCTGAAAGGTGTTCCCACATCTAGGGGGATGGGGGGCAGTATAAGTACCTCAATGATGAAAAAAATTCTAATCAAAATTAAAACCAACTTTGTTGGGAAAGCATCATGATGAAAAATCCTACATTACCAATGGGTTCATGATCAGATGCCCACCTGTTCTCCCTTTCTTACCCAGCTAGCATGAAGAAATCAGTGTGGGAAGCGGTGGTGGGGTGCTTGTGACTCACTCTGTAGCTTGAGTGCTATTCACTAAGTTATAAATTTGCATTAGTTGGTTTAGTTTTTCTGAGCCTTTTGAAAATTAACTACAGAACTGCTTCTTGTGGCTGGGTGAGAAATACTACTTTGCATAGTTTTGCTTGTCTATCTGCAGATATGATTGATGTATTACACCAAAAAAAGTGTTTTTATGTTTATAAACTATAATTTTTAGGTTTCACTTAGAATATATTTTATTTAATTTAAAATTCTCTTGGCACACTATTAAATACAGAAACTCCTTTCAAAACAGAAAAGAACTACCTTATATTTGACATGTATTGTTTGCAATCTCTGCTATTCCATCTGCCGTATACTGTGCACAGTATGGTGTTCATGAGTACCCCATGGGGTGGGGACTGATTCCAGACTACAGGCGCCTATTACAACTTAGGCTTCTGAGCTTGCAATCATAGTGAATGTATGAAGATTGAAATAAAATCGAAACCTTTTTTTTTTGTACAGTTTTGAAGTTTATACTCAGAACTGACGCCTCCCCAGCCATGTGGAGCACTGTGCAGTGGGTAAATCTGCCTTTACCTTGGATGGGTTGGTACAGTATTTTTGCATCTTGTGGGACCTACTCTTTCGTTCAGTAGTTTGAATTATATATAAACTGTACAACCTGTAAAGTTTTTAAAGAATAAATATTCAGCTGTGGAAACTGGTTAAATAAAACTAGTATTTCTTAACAAAAATAAAAAAGAATGAACACAGTGATAGATATGGCAGTGGTGAGGGCAGATACCAGTGTCTAATCTTGGTAATAGCTAGAGTGGGTTTACAAGTTTTTGTACCAAATTCTCAAGAAATACATCTTTCATCTACTAAATGAAATCACAGTAGCAAAACTGTTGCTACTAGTATTATACTCATCAATTCTGTCTTCTTTAAAAAACAACAACACTGAATGCAATTTGTGCTACTCATACACTAATGAATGTGTAGCCATTGGCTTGAGTGTAGTTGAACTACCAGAGGTCCTCTTAAAAAAAAAAAAACCCAAACAACTCTTCAACCCTCATCAGAGAAGTTTTGTTGGTAGTATACGAATGGTGGTGAACACAGAGACCTACAATCTGATCAAAATACATAGACTATGAGATCTCAGAATGCTCAGCCATAAATGGGCTATCTGAATCATACATCCTCCTTCCAAGGCTAAAGGATCATTGTAGAAGAGGGCAGAAAGATTGTATGAGCCAGAGGTAATAGATAACTATAAGGAAACTGTTTTCTGGATATAGTTAGGCAGGTTATGAACTCAAAGGAGCATGTATGAGTTCATAGGTGTCACATATGAACTCACAGCAGTTGTGACAGCATGCATGAGACCTGTACAAGCTTAAACCAGAACATGGGGAGGAGAGGTGGGCATGAAGTTCTATCCCCAGCCAAGGAGCCAGTGTCAACTCATTTTTCTTCTCCATTGGTCTGTGTGTGAATGTTACTGCTCTGTTTTGGACACTGTTTTTACCCAGAGTTCAAATAGATTGGTTGAGGTGAGTTCTTTAATTTCTTCCCATTCAACTTTCCTAATGTCTGTCAGCTATTTTCAGAGTACTACTGTAATAACATCCATGCTGCATAGTAGCAAAGAATTTTCTAATCCACAAAAGTTTGATCCTGGTCACTTTCTGGATGAGAGTGGCCACTTTAAGAAGTGACTACTTTGTGCCATTCTCAACAAGAAACAGAAATCATTGTCATTTGTACATTGGAGGACATAATGGAGTTTTAGGATTAGGTACAATGGTGACTTTGCTAGGACTGGTAAAATTGCTCTTTTTATGTTATAAAGAGTACCACTTTAATAATGACTATGTATTTTCTTTGCACATAATAATTTCTCTTTATTAGACCATATCAGTGAGCATTGCAGAGTCTAGCACAGTTTTTTTCAAGTTAAGAAAGTGGAGTACATTTATTGATTGAACTTGGCCACTGGATATAACTCTTACCTCTCAGGAGCTTCTCTTGGAGGCTAACATTATTTATACTTTTCCTCATCTAGTACAAGAGAGGTATCTAAGTCCATAACTGGTCAAAATAATAAGTGACTCTGACATAAACAGGGCATCTATATCACCTGTGACCATTCACTGGTTCACGCCCTTAAAGAAAATTAATTCTTCCTCTTCCAGCACTTATCAGTTGCCAATAGCTCCTTGGCTGGAGTTAGGGCTTCAGTACTCCCTACTCCATACTGGGGATTTGTTTGCCTTGAGATCGCACAGGTCTTGTGCATGCTGCCACAACTGCTGTAAGTTAAAATGTTCATCTGCTCTGCTGTGTCTGAAAGCACTGTGTCCCTGTCATTATTCATAGCCTTTGACTCTTACAATCTTTCTACAATGGTCCCTGACTCTTGGGAGGAGGTAAGTGTGATACAAATGTTCAATTTGGTCTTTGTGTTGATAATCTTCTAATGAAAAAAAGCTTCTCTGATGAGGGTTGACAGATGGACTAACTTACAGATATAAAGATAAAACTTTGTCAGATTAAAGTTTAAAAAAAAAAACTTTGTCAGTTTAAGAGGGCTGAAATCAGTAAAATAGAAACAGAGACCGATATAAAGTATCATTGAAAAAATGAGTTGGTTCTTTAACAAAATAAGATAGACAAGCCCTTATCCAAACTAACTAAAAGGCAGAGAGAGAATATTCAAATTAACAAAATAAAAAATTAAAAGGGGGTATATAACAACAAACACTTAAGAAATCTAGAGAATCATTAGGTCATACTTCAAAAAAACCTGTACTTTACAAAATTGGAAAAATCTGAAAGATATAGACAATTCTCTCAATATCTACCACTTTACTAAAGGTAAATCAATATCAGATAGACAACTTATATAAGTTTTATAACTTATAAAAACTTTTAATAAGTTTATAAATTTATAAATAATAAAGAAATCTATAGCCACTAAGCAAATAGAACCAGTCATTAAAAGTAATCTTCCAACCATAAAAAAAGCCAGACTAGATGGTTTTATTTCAGAATTCTACCACACTTTCAAAGAAGAGGTAATACCAATATTTCTCAAATTTTTGCACAAAATAGAAACAGGAGGAACATTGCCAATTTTATTTTATGGGGCCACAGTTACCCTGATATCCAAACCACACAAAAACTCAACAAAGAATGAGAATAACAATGTTCCCTCATGAACATTGATACAAAAATGCTCAAAGTACTCACAAACCAAATCCAAGAACAATCTGAAAGATCATTCATCATAATCAAATAGGTTTAATCCCAGAGGTACAAGAGCGGTTCAACATACAAAGAACTGTAAATTCTGTAACCTACCACATAAACAAACTGAAAGAAAAAAAAACATAATTATCTCATTAAATGCTGAGAAAGCCTTTGACAAAAATCCAACACCTCTTTATGATAAAGGTCTTGCAGATACAAGGAACATATCTAAATACAATAAAGCCAACAGCTAACATCAAATTAAATGGAGAGAAATTTAAAGCAATTCCACTAAAATCAGGGACAAGACAGGACTGTGCATTCTCTCCATCTATTCAATATAGTACTTAAAGTTTTAGCTCAAGCAATAAGACAACTAAAGGAGTTTAAGGGAATATAAATTGGAAAGAAAAAGTCAAAGTATCACTATTTGCAGATGATATGAAACTCCAAAAATTCTAGGAGTTTGATTAGGGAGGTGGCTGGATTCAAAATAACCTAAAAAAACAAAAACCAAAACCAAACCAGGAGCCCTTCTATATACAAATAATAAATAGGCTGAGAAAGAATTTAGGAAAACAGTACCCTTCAGAAGAGCCATAAATAATATAAAATATCTTGTTGTAACCCTAATCAAGCAAGTGAAAGACCTGTATCACAAGAACTTCAAGTCTTTGAAAAAAGAAATTTAAGATGATATCAGAAGATTAGAGACCTCCATGCTCATGGATTAGTAGGATTAACAGTAAAAATGGTCATCTTACCAAAAACAATCTATAGATTCAACACAATTTCTGCCCAAATCCTAGCACAATTCTTTATAGAATTTTAAAGAACAATACTCAACTTTATAAGGAAATAAAAGAAAGTTCCACAACCAAACAAACCCCCAGGGTAGCTAAAACAATCCTGTACAATAAAAGAATTGGAGATATCTCCACCCCTGATTTCAAACTCTACTAATAGAAACCGTATGGTTATTGGCATAAAAAAGATGGGCTGATCAATGAAACCAAATCAAAGCTCTAGCCATAAAACCACATACCCATGGACACCCCAATTTTTGATTAAAAAAAGAGACAATGGAATATACAATGAAAAAAAAGCATATTCATCAAATGGTCATGGTTTAACTGAATGTCAGCATGTAGAAAAATGCAGATCCATATTTATTCCCCCTGCACAAAACTCAAATCCAAGTGGATCAAAAACCTCAATGTAAGACCAGATATACTGAACCTGATAGATGAGAAAGTGGGAAATAGCCTTGAACACACTGGCACAAGAGAGAACTTCCTGGACAGAACTCCAATTATACAGGCACGAAGATCAGCAATTAATAAATAGGACCTCATGAAACTGAAAAGTTTCTGTAAGGCGAAGGTCAAAACTGTAGCCTAAAGAATGGGAAAAGATCTTAACCAACTCCACATCTGACAGATGTCCAAAATATAAAAATAACTCAAGAAACTAGACATCAAAAACCCAAATAATCCCAATTAAAAAATGTGCTATACATCTAAACAGAGAATTCTCAACAAACGGATCTCAAATGGTTTAGAAACAACAAAAGAATTTTTTATATTTTTAGCAATCATGGAAATGTAAGTCAAAATGACTCTGAAATACTATCTTACACCTGTCAGAATGGCTAAAATCAATAACATAACTGATAGCTTAGGCTGGCAAGCATGTGGTGTGAGGGGAACACTCCTCAACTGCTGGTGGGAGAGCAAACATGTTCAGCCACTTTGGAATTCACATGACTGTTTCTCAGAACATTGGGAATTCATTTACCTCAAGACCTAGCTTTACCACTCCTGGAAGCCCAGTTGTTATCAGACAGGCTTCATCCAACAACCAATGAAAACAGATGAAAAGACCTACAACCAAATGTTAGGCAGTCCTCTGGAGTATCCTGTGGAAGTAGGGGAGGAAGGATTATGGAAGCCAGAAGGGCCAAGAACACCCTGGGAAACACAGAGTCCACTGATCTAGGCTCATGGGGCTCATGGAGAGTGAACCAACAACCAGAGAACTTGCCTTAGAGACCTAGGTCCTCTGCACATGTGTTGCAATTGTGTGACTTAGTCTTCTTGTGGGACTCCTGGTGTGGGGCGGGGGGGGGGGGGGGAGGGATATCTCTGATTCTGTTGCATGCTCTTGAGACCCTTTCCTTCTGTTGGGTTGCCTTGTCCAGCCTTAATAGGAGAGGAGATGCCTAGGCTTGCTGCAACCTGATATCCCATGACTGCCTGACATAAGCGGAAGACTTGCAAGTTTTCTGAAGGGAGAGGTAGTGGATGGTAGTGGAGGGTGGGAGATTGTGGGAAGAGACTAAGAAGAGTGGAGAAAGGGAGGGGAAACTGTGATTGGTCTGAGAAAAAGTATTAATTGATTAATTAATAAGAAAGGAGAGTATAAAAAGTCAGCTTACTTCTGTATCTATTTAGCATAATAACAGTAGTGGGGTCTCCCCTGTATCTGTACTGTCTAGCTACAGGTTCTTGTCCAGATAATAGTACCACATACAGAGTTTCAGGTTGTGGATCTGAGCAGAAAGTGGTGACTCTCATGATATTTGTGCCACTGTTGCTCCACTGGATATATATTGCCACTGATTGTCACTGTATCTTGCAGGGGTCCTAATTGGGTAAGACTGATAATTCTTTTTCTCCTTCAGAAGTGTACTTAACACCTTCCAGTATCTTGGAAGCCATTATTTATAATAACCATTTATTGTGAGATAGGTCCAAATTGCTTGTCATCTAGAAAAACAAAGAACTTGTTTTGTGACCTTTCTACCAGGGATACTTAAAATCAATTCATTTACTTGGAAACATCAAATAAGTTCAAATCAAAGAACATTTTATAAACTTTGGGAATATTCTGTTAGTGAATGTCAAAGTCATAGAAGTTCAGAAAAGAGTGATATAATTCTTGTGGTATGATAGCCTTCATAATATGATGATGAATCCTGAACTGAGTTTTCAGAGGGATGTGATAAATATCCTTGGGACTTACTGGTCCAACACCTATAAGAATGAGAAATCCATGATGATTTGACTAAAGTTACACAGGTGAATCATTTTGGTTTTAGAAAATTTATACAATATTACAGAGCTTTAGAAATTGGTAATTTACTTTCCATGTACCTGAGTGCAACAATTCTCTATATAAGTTGAGCATTTGTTAATATACTTATGATTGTTAAAAATGAAGTTTATATTTATAGACAAAATAGTCTTTCATCAGAAACATTGATATTGGCAAAGGATATTTGAAAAGTGTGTTTAGCACCAATATTCTTTATGGTAATTTAAATGAAAACTTCATTGAAGGGCTAGAGAGATGGCTCAGATGTTAAGAGCACTGGCTACTCTTCTAGAGGATCTGGATTCAGTCCCCAACACACACATGCCAGTTCACATCTGTCTGTAGCTCCAGTTCCAGGGGATCTGACACCCTCACACAGATATACATGCAGGCAAAATGTCAATGCACATAAAAGTAAAAATAAATAAATCATTAAAAAATCCAAAACTTCAGTGAGATATGATTTGTCCTAGTAGTTAGAATAACAATTAAAAAGATTTTACTGCATACATCAATAAATTGTAGCAACTGGTATTCACAGTAGAGTTGTAAATTAGGACAAACATTTGAATTACTCTTTGGAAAAATTTATTTAGAGTGACTGCATATACTATAGAGCTACAGTAATAAAAACAGCCTGGTACTGGAATAAAAAGAATTGTGGATCAATGGAATCGAATTGAAGATCCCAACATTAACCCAAAATCCTATGAACACCTGATCTTTGACAAAGAGGCCCAAAATATTCAATGGAAAAAAGATAGTATCTTTAATAAATGGTGTTGGCATAGCTGGATGGTAGTGTGTAAAAAACTGCAAATAGATCCATGCCTATCACCCTGCACAAAACTCAAATCCAAGTGGATCAAACACCTCAACATAAACCCAGCTACACTGAACCTGATAGAAAAGAAAGTGGGAAATACCCTCCAACGCACTGGCACAAGTGACCACTTCCTAAATATAACACCAGTAGCACAGACACTAAGAACAACAATCAATAAGTGGGACCTCCTGAAACTGAGAAGCTTCTGTAAAGCCAAGGACACAGTCCATAAGACAAAATGACAGCCAACAGAATGGGAAAAGATTTTCACCAACCTATAAGTGACAGAAGACTGATCTCTAAAATATATAGAGAATTCAAGAAACTAGAGCCCAAAACTTTGAATAACCCAATGAAAAAATGGGGTTCAGAACTAAAAAGGGAATTCTCAGTAGAAGAATTAAAAATGGATGAAAGGCACTCAACATCTTTAGCCATCAGAGAAATGCAAATCAAAACAATTTTGAGATACCACCTGACACCTGTCAGATTGGCTAAGATAAAAGACACAAGGAGCAAGGGGAACACTCCTCCGTTGTTGGTGGGAGTGTAAGCTGGTTCAGCCCCTCTGGAATGCAGTATGGCAGTTTCTAAGAAAACTGGGAATCAATCTCCCCAAAGATACAGCAATACCACTACTGGACATATACCCTATAGATGCACATTTGCACTCCAAAGGTATTAGCTCAACTCTGTTCATAGCAGCATTATTTATAATAGCAAGAACCTGGAAACAACCTAGATATCCCTCAACTGAGGAAGGGATTAACAAGCTGTGGTACATCTACACAATGGAGTACTATTAAGCAGTAAGAAAAAATGATATCCTAAAATTTGCAGACAGTTGGATATGGAGAATGTTCTCCTGAGTGAGGTATCACAATTCCAGAAAGAGAAGCAGGGGATATACTCATACATCAGTGGACTTTAAGGAAAAAGCGAAGCATACCCATGCTGCAAACCACAATCACTGAACAGCTTGGGATCTGAAACACCTTGGACAGGCACCTTGGAGCCCATTCCCTCCAGAGGAACACCTCACCAAGTCTTGATGTTGGGATGAGGAATGCATATCTGCCTGGAGTGGATGCTGAACTAAGCCACCTTGGGATGTTGGGACCTCCTGCCTTTACTGGGGAGGAGATGAAGTGATAGGGAAAAGAGTGAGTGACTGGGAGGGGCAGGAGGGGGAAGGGAGTCTGAACAAAAGAATACATGGATAAAAAAATATGACTTTATTCATAAAAAATTCTACTTACAGGTACATGCCAATCACAAATGTTATTCATTGTACTACTCCAAAATGCATGAAATGTATATATTAACAATATTCAAAGTAGCTCTATACTATAAATAAGATGAATGTCAGCAATAATATCACAGAAAACTTTTTGGTAGTTATAAAATGAATTACTATTACCTTTTTATTACAATAAGGGACTACCTGATATAGGTTACTATGGTGATTAACTTTGCTAACTTGAGGATCTGAATGAGGGACGTTTCTGTGGAGGATGGTTTTAAGTTGAGTTAACTAATATGTGAAGACCCAGTCGAGTGTGGCTGGCACCATCCTAAGACAAGGATATCTCAACCAAGTAAGAGTAGAGAAATTGAGCTGAGTGTAAGCAAGTGAGTGTGTTGCATCATCACTCCCTGTTCTTGGCTGTGAACCAGATGAGACCAGCTGTTTGAAGTTCCTGCCTTGACTTACCCACTAGAATGGACTATAAGCTGGATGCTTTTGGTCAGAGTATATTATCACAGCAGCAGAGTTAAAATGAAACAGCTACTTATGAAGGGAAGAGAATTTCTTTTAGCTCACCGTTACAGAGATTCAGTGTCTCAAGCACATAATACAAGCTTGTGGTAAGGAGTGCTGTAAGAAAAACATGATTGTTTTAAAGAGAACTGACCATGGCTCACAGATATTAAATTTTAGGGTCATATGAGTCAGGCAGCATATGGCTGCTTGGCTTTGCCTTGGTTGGATAAAGTCCTCACCAGGCCCTGCATTCACTTAAGCAATAAGTACTATATTGTAATCTTACAACACACTCACTTTAGTACAAGGAACTGTAATTATTAACTAAATTCACGTTTATGTGAAAGTCACATCCTGAGTCATGAAATGTCATGGTTCATGATGAACCCAGCAGAACTCAGTGGAATCCAGCTGAACCCAGCTGAACCCAGTCTGGAGGGAAGGTTGCAAAGAGCAGGGGCCATGGCTTCCAGCTTCCAGTCTTAGTTCTGTGACCCTTAGTCTGTGTAAATCTCAGGAGAGAGAGAACAGGGAGAGAGGTGGAGAGAGAGGAGAGGAGAGAGAAAAGATATGATTAAAGAAGACACTAGAAGTCAACTTCTGGCCTCTATATGCACGTGATGCATATGCACACTCATGAGTGTGAAGTCAGATGCATACATGAATACACATATTTATTTCATTGCACTTCAATTCAGGCTTCAGGTTGCAAATGGAACTACCTAGGAAACACTTCCCCCACCTCCAATAAAAGGCACAACAACAACAATAACAAACTCACAGTACCTGGGCCAAGGCCAACTCCAGACTAGTTACAACAGTTGGGGGGGGGCAGTGAAATTATAAAGAGCAGCTATCGTGTTCTTCAACAGGCCAGAGTCCACTCCAAAGAGAGATAAAGGTGCTCATTGCTGATTGGTCACTTAGGCCTCAGAGGCACATGAGTTAGCAGCTAGCATTATAAGAGCTCTGGACTGCAAGCTCACAGGTGTCTCCCTAAGAAGAGAAGGCTGCCATGGATCCAGTCCTGGTCCTGGTGCTCACAGTCTCCTGTCTGCTTCTCCTCTCACTCTGGAGACAGAGCTCTGGGAGAGGGAAGCTGCCCCCTGGCCCCACACCTCTTCCACTTATTGGAAACATTCTACAGATAGATATGAAGGACGTTAGCAAATCCTTAACCGATGTAAGTATGCTTTCGGCTTCATAGTGGCTGGAAAAAGGTAATTAACCTCTGCTGTAAAATTAATATATTTCTGAAGGCAGATGGTTAAGCTATGTTACCACAAGGCAATTGTGCCCTGTCGATTATTATCATAATTGGTTTGTCATTGTCAGGAATGATTATATGAGATCATATATTTGTCCAGAATAGAAGTTTTTACATTGTAAGATCAAGTCCATATAGCAGAGAACAGCTACTTTTTCTGTTTCATGGTCCTTAGCTATGACTTTTTGCACAAGATTAAAGGGTAATCGAATTGTTTTCAGAATTTACTGGAGAAGCCATATAATATGTTGTATATTATCTTTTAAGGTAGCCAAAATAATTTAATTTCTTCAAAGAAACAATCTGAAACCAAGGAAATCAGCGTCAACATTAAACATGGGAATGACATAGAACTAGTAAGGTCCAGTGTGGACATTAGCATTTCTGAATTCTATGCAAAGCTTCTGTCTGACTTATGAATGAGCAGCAGGGAAGAGTTTGTTCTTTTCTGGGATATTGTATACATATGCTGTCACTATTGCTATTTGTTCCTTAGTCAGTAATATCAGAGCTACAAACCACCTGGTACCAACTCCTCTAGGGAGGGATGTAAAATGACAGGTTTCTAGTAGTTATCACAGGGTGACTGGGTCAGATGCTGCAGGAAGTGCCCAGCAGAGTCCTGGAGTGGTGTCTGTCCTTCAGAGTTGAGTATTTGCTTCAATGTGAACACTGGGAATTGACTAGTTGCTCAAGTATAAGAGATACACTGATCAGGGTTCAAATCCGAGTCTTGAAAATGGAAGAGTAAATGAATTTGAGATTTTTTTCAGCATCACTCTTTTTATCCATAAACCCACAGAGAAACCCACTCCATAGTGTCATTGTTCTGATAGTTTGCACATTATTTGCTGGTGATCTCCTGGTAAACTAGACTCAGTACTTGAAAGCAATAACAAATAGCTTTTTACGTATTGACTCCAACTAAATTTGAAGTTGTGGTTAGCAAATTACAAATATAGAGAGTAAGATGCTAATACCAACCTAGATCTTTTAAACTCTTCTGCTGTGACATACATTTTCGGTTTTATTTCCAGTTCTCAAAAGTCTATGGCCCTGTGTTCACTCTGTATTTTGGCACGAAGCCTTCTGTGGTGGTACATGGCTATGAGGCAGTAAAAGAAGCTCTGGAAAACCTCGGAGAGGAGTTTTCTGGAAGGGGTAGCTTCCCAATTGTTGAAAGAATGAATAATGGCCTTGGTAAGTTGGCATGTGCACATATGTGCATGCATGTGTTTGCTGGGCATGGATCATGGGGATGGGACAGGAAATGCTTTCTGGGTAGGGAGCCAAAGTGGCAGTTGGAGGTCAGTCCTATTCCCTGTCTGGGGTCTCCCTTCTAGTTTCCATTTTCTGTTCTGGTAGGTATCATTTTCAGCAATGGAACAAAATGGAAGGAGCTTCGGCGCTTCTCACTTATGACCTTGAGGAATTTTGGGATGGGAAAGAGGAGCATCGAGGATCGAATTCAAGAGGAAGCACAGTGCCTTGTGGAAGAGTTAAGAAAAACAAATGGTGGGTACCCGTTTACCTGGCTCTTCCTTAATGATGCCCTTTTCAGCACTAGCACAGCGGTAGCCATCTACTCCTGGGCAGTGGTTGTTAGCGCTCATGCTAGTGCCCAAAGACAGAGCTTTGCTTATCTGTTCTTAGGTTTGTACCCACTGACTGTGCATACAGTGTAGTCGTAATACTCATCTAATTCCATTCTGGCCCAGCTCATTTGCAAACTTGAACATCATGAAGATAGAAAGTTTTGAGCCTCATGAAAATTCATACAGGGTAATATTTTTTTATAGTGTAAATATGACTTTACTATTTAGAATATTTACTTGAAGAATATTTATCAAGTGTACATGGTATGAATGAGCTCATCATTTTTTCATGGAATATGAGGAAGTGAGTGACCTGTTTTGTTATTGAGGTGGTTCATATATGTTTGGTTAGCTTTAGTGTCACAGTGACATAGATTTGCCTCAAGACCCATGCCTGCAACATCTGTCAATAATGACACTTACCATATTTTAATTTTTTAACTTAGACATCTTTGAATGCTACTTTCATCAGTTGTGTTTACTCTGTAAACAAAGGGCTGTTTAAAAATTATCAGTGGTTGTTTGATGTTAATCACTGTTTGCTATGCTGTTTCTTATCTTTTCAGTAAATGTGTGTGCTATGATGGAATTCTAATATATAAATGCACAAAATTATTTATTTAATCTATTTCAACACTGATAACTCTATCCTTTTCCCATAATTGTAATTTAGTTTAAAGTCTATTTTTCGTTATTTGCTTGTTAACCATGTTTTAATCTTTTGTATTTTTGCAATCTTTGATGCATAAAAGCCTTTTAGATCTAGGGAGGGACCTCTATTCCCAGATTAAGATATTTCCTAAACATAGAAACAGGCTTTTGATTTCTTTTTTTATTGTGAAAAAAAGTCTTTTTTTTTTTTTAAATCCATGTATCCCCTTGTTCAGGTTCCTTTCCCCCTCCAGCCCCTCCCAGTCACTCACTCTTCTCTCCATCAGTTCATCTCCTCCCCAGCAAGGGCAGGAGGTCTCAAGGTCCCAAGGTGGCTTAGTTTAGCATCCACTCCAGGCAGATCTGCTTTCCTCACCCCAACATCAAGACTGGGTCAGGTATTTCTCTGGAGGGAATGGGCTCCAAGGTGCCAGTCCATGGTGTTTCAGATCCCAAGCTGTTCAGTGGTTGTGGTATGCAGCTTCGACATACTAAGCTTTTTTGTTTAAAGTCCACCAATGAGTGAGTACATCCCCTTCTTATCTTTCTGGGTTTGTGACACCTCGCTCAGGAGAATATTCTCTAAATCCATCCATTTGCCTGCAAATTTTAGGATATTATCACTGCTGAGTAGTACTCCATTGTGTAGATGTATCAGAGTTTGTTAATCCATTCTTCAGCTGAGGGGCATCTAGGTTGTTTCCATTTTCTTGCTATTACGGATAATGTTGCTATGAACATAGTTGAGCTAATGCTTTTGGAGTGCCAATGTGCATCTTTAGGGTATATGCCCAGTAGTGGTATTGCTGGATCTTTGGGGAGATTGTTCCCAGTTTTCTGAGAAACCACCATACTCCATTCCAGAAGTGCTGAACAAGCTTACACTCCTACCAACAATGGAGGAGTGTTCCCCTTGCTCTACAACCTCTCCAGCATAGGCTGTTATGTTTGTCTTTTATCTTAGCCAGTCTGACAGGTGTAAGGTGGTATCTCAAAGTTGTTTTGATTTGCATTTCTCTGATGGCTAAAGATGTTGAGCACTTTTTCAAGTGCCTTTCAGCCATTTGTAATTCTTCTGCTAGAATTCCCTTTTTAGTTTTGAACCCCATTTTTTGATTGGGTTATTCAAGGTTTTGAGCTCTAGTTTCTTGAGTTCTTTTCATGGTGTCCCAAATTTTCTGAACATTTTGTGTTATGGCTCTTTTGGTTTTAGGTTTTTTTTTGTTTGTTTGTTTGGTTTTTTTTTTCACCTGAAGTATCTCTTTTCATTATTGTGTCTTCCACTCCAGAAATTCTGTCTTCCATCTCCTGGATTCTGTTGGTTATGCTTGTGTCTGTAGTTCCAGTTCTCTTCTTCAGGATTTCTATTTCCACCTTTGCCTCATTTTGTGTCTTTTTTTTTTTTTTGCTTCTATTTCACTTTTTAGTTCCTGGAATGGTTCTTTCATTTTTTGGTTTTCCTTTTCTTGGTTTTCTTTCCAGGATTTGTTCATCTCTTCCAATATTTTGTTTGTATTTTCTTCTATTTCTTTAAGAGAATTTTTCATATACTCTTTGAAGACTTCAATAATCTTCATAAAGGTGATTTTGCTGTTGTTTCCTTCTGATTCCTCTTCATTCCTCTGTTCAGATCTTGTAGTTGTAGAACCATCAGTTTCTTCTGGTGTTGCCTTGTTGTTCTTTATCTTGCTATATGTATTCTTGCACTGGCATCTCCCCATGGCTTCAGTAGTTCACATTTACTCAGCTCTTAGTCAGTTGTGGCTAGAGGGCTTGTGTGTCCCCTGTCTCCTCTGAGCAAGGGTCTGTTTGATCTTTGACTCTATTCTGGACAGGCGAGTGCGTTTCCAAGGGACGGAGTTTGAAAGCCCTTGGTCCTTGTCTGGTGAAGCAATTGGCCCTGGAGATGGGGCCCTTTTGGGCAGGGCCTAGAGCCTTCTGCTGGGACAAGTCTGAGATCAGACCCTTTGGTTCGAATGCGATCCCGGATAGGACTTCTCTGAATTGTGTCCCAGGGGGTGGGACCTGCTCACCTTTGGCTCTGCTCCGGATAGGGACCGAGTTTCCCATGCTTTTGATTTTTAAAGGAGCCTAACCATAGCTTGTTTTCTGAAACGTTTCTTTTATCAAATTCTCAAATGACAACCTCTGTTTTTTTGTTTTTTTTGTTTTTTTTTTTTTTTGCTCCACATCTCCCGACAGCACAGGAAGGGATCTCTAAGAGCACCTTTATGGTTCAGATGCCTCTGGGACTAATCTATCAGTGAGGCTCACTTACTCAGTGTTCCCACCCAGTTTCCTTTGATCCTAGCTAGCTTAACTACCATTAGCTAAAGCTTTAACATCTGCTCCCTGTGGAAACATCACTCCAGGTGTACACATCCTAAGTTAAATCCTAAGAGAACCCAGGACCACTTTTAAGAATACATAAAAATCCAAGTTTTCAGTGTAGTATCCCATTCTCTCTGAAGTTTCTACACAATTAAAAAAAATACCCATCTGGAAACATTTTAATCCAATGAATAGTTGAAGGAATTTGGCAGAGAATAAGGCCAGGAAGGAAAAGATTATAGGAAATGTGTGCATTTATCAGAACAAATTTAAAAGAGCAAAAATCTCGTATGAAATAAAAAACAAGTATCAGTTCTCAGAGATTTGTTTGCCTAAAGTAAAAATGAAATTAAAAAGTCATTTCAAATGTAAATCCAAATGGGTCAAACACAGAGTTTATATTAATTATAAATGGAGTCCTTTAATTTCATTTCAATATTGAAAAAGAAAATATACAGAATTTTTTGGAAACAGTTTTCTTGTCATCTGGTATATCAATTTAATTTATTTAGACAAAGTCTACCTTCTACTGGAATCCTGAACTATTGGCCTATATAGCCATCAATAGAGTATATACTTTTTAAAAAACACTTTATAATCATTTAAGTCGATTTGATCATAAGAAATAAAAGCAGAAGAAATATTCCTTTTGCACTGGAATATTTACATACAATGATGATGACTCAGTCAGTTCCATGTAACAATCTGTAATTCCTGTCCCTCAAAACAAGAGGGTGCCAACTTGAGCACAAATGGAACTACAGAATGAGGTGCTGCTTCAAAAACAGTTTTTAATTGAATCACCAATAAGCGTTATGTATAAGACTCCTCGGATTCATAATATAGATGTAATGAAATGTACATAATGAATAAAAGTGTGGAAAGAAATGAGAGGGAATTCAAACTATAAGAAATCTGTATAGTTAACAGATCTCATGTCTGACTTCTTTTCAGGTAAAACATAAAGATATCCAGCTTTTTTATTAAAAATAAATAAATGAAAGAAAGGGAGGGAGGGAGAAAAAAGGAAGAAAGAAGATAAACCTCTTGTCTTAGAAGATAAGGAATAATTTAAATTATTAATTTAAGATTTAAGTCAGGAATGGTGGCATGTACTGTTGTGCCCTGGTCACAAGTTCCCCCCCCCCAAAGAGACCACCAGAGATGTGAACTCTCTAAAATGCAAAAGCAAGGTTTATTGAAAAGAAATTTAAGCCGAGACAGGGACTCTGTCATAGTGGTGTCTGGAAGAGGTACCTGCCCCTCTACAAGCTGAGTTTTTAAAGACAAAAACGAGAAAGTTACACATCATTTAGGGGTCTCAGTACGGATACAATTCTGATTAGCTCATGTTTTTAGGGACTTTCCAGAATTCCTCTGTTACATTAGCCCTCAGGGTGTCTGGTTTATCCAGTTGTTTGTCAAACTCTTTTTGTATAGACTATCTCCAGTGCTGGGAAACTCTGTGGTTAATCAGTTGCTATCAGATGGCCCTAGGCTCTCTCTGCTATCTCCTGTGCTAAGACATTTTAACTTTGTGCTTTCCAGTTCCTGGAACCTAGGTCATCAAAACTCAGGCCTGTTTCAAGCTAAGGTTAAGGGCTTGCTTCTGGTTCGTCAATACCTTTATTCCCAGTGCTCTGGAGACAAAACAGGCAGATCTCTATGAGTTTGAGGCCATCCTGTTCTAAAATCTGAGTTCTAGGACAAGTAGGGTGAAAGGGTGAAACCCTGTTTTGAAAAAAAATTAAAAAACAAATAATTCAACACAAAGATTTGTATGTCTGCATTTCAAACTGAAAAAAAAAAAATCTAATTTCTGGTTCTGTAGAGCTGGCTCAGTAGTTAAGACTGACTACTCTTCCAGAGAACCTGGGTGACTTGTGGCTCACAACCATATGCAACTCTAGTGCCAGGGGATCCAATGTCCTCTTCTGGCCTCTATGGGCATAGCATGCATGTGATACACAGACATGCATACAGGCAAGATACCTACATACATAAAGTAAAACTGAAAATAAATAAATCTCAAACATTTTGATCTGATTTCTAATCTATTCTTACTTTTAGGGACAATAAGTAAAACTAGCTGTAACTTGGAATAGAAGCTGAAAACTCAAATTCACTTTGACAAGCATTTCATAAGTAGAGCTTGCAACAGGATTACATAATTACCATAAAAGTTCCAAACCAAAATTCTAGTAGTTTAAGATGCATTCATAACTTTCTTTTTAGTCAGATACAGTGAGGACAGAGAATCATAAGAAAGACTGTTTGTTACAGTGCCCAAGTGGAGACAAACCTCATCGCACAGGCTCACTCAGGGACAGCATCAGAGTTTGTCTGCAGAAGAGGTCAGAGAGGTCAAGAAACTGCATTATTGTAGAGGGCAAAATGGTCTTATACACAGAGATAGGCACTGGAGAATCCAGGAAGTTTAAACACACAGCTTACCTCTAAATTTGAATAAGGTGCGTAACTACTCTTCCTGAAATACTAGAAAGAATGTAGTTTTACAATCAGATGATTCTTCTCTGTCTGATGAGACAGGCTGTGTTCTCCCAGAACTTATGTTTTTATTTATTTTAGACCTTCTCCCCTAAATCTTGAGCATTGTTTCTAGACCATAAAACACACTCTTAACTGAGTGATGTCACTTTGCTTTACAAACAAATAATACTTTCATAAAAACTCCTTTTTTTAAAAAGCCTTACCTTATGACTTAAGCAGGTTACCTTATGACTAATTTGTAGAGGCTATTAAGGGTAGAGAAGACTTAGTCTGCTATAGGGTTTTGTTTAGAGAAGGAAATGAATCGAAGAAGCTTTAAAATGGTAGGAAAATGGGATACTACACTGAAAACTTGGATTTTTATGTATTCTTAAAAGTGGTCCTGGGTTCTCTTAGGATTTAACTTAGAATGTGTACACCTGGAGTGATGTTTCCACAGGGAGCAGATGTTAAAGCTTTAGCTAATGGTAGTTAAGCTAGCTAGGATCAAAGGAAAGTGATATGCTAATTGGAAAAAAAGTGTGTGGAAGTTCTTGCCAATATGGTGATTTATGTGCCCATCCTTCCTTAGAGACTCTAAAATTATTGCTTAAGTCCAAACATAAAGACTTTACATGTATGTTTTAATGGTATTTTAAAGTGTTTCCAATCCTTCAGGCTCACTCTGTGATCCCACTTTCATCCTGAGCTGTGCTCCCTCCAACGTGATCTGCTCAGTTGTTTTCCACAACCGTTTTGATTATAAAGACAAGAATTTTCTTAACCTGATGGAGAAATTAAATGAAAACTTTAAAATTATGAACTCCCCATGGATGCAGGTGAGACAAAGATGTTCTCTTCCCAACAAAGCATTTATCCTTATTTCTCTAACAAATTTAAAATTTTTACTTTAGTTCAATGTGCAGACATTCATCTGGAAGGTTGGTATAAAGAATTTTGTTGGAAAGCACAATTAGTTTGTATTAACCCTCCTCCATTTCCCTCCTCCCCTCCCCCATCTCAGTTATATAGGAGGTTAAAGTGAGTGAAGAAAAAATAAAAGAAGAGGTTGAAGAGAAATCCACAGCTCATGTAGTGTGCACAAGGCTCTGGGTTTGATCCTCAACACAACAGTAACAAAAGACAAAAAGTACTTAGAAGGGGCCATTGTCAAGGCCAATGTCAAACTAAGGAGACAAGTGGGATGGGGGCAGACAAAATACCACAAAGCTTTTCTTCCCTCCCACCTCATTTTTTTTAAATGTATATGGATTATGCCTACATACCCTTCTATACCACATGCTTGATCGGTGCTCACAGAAGCCAGAAGAGACCATCAGATCACCATAAGCTGGTGTTTTAGAAAGCTGTGAGCTGCCAAGTAGATACTAGGAATCAAACCTTACTGGGTAACTA
Source organism: Sigmodon hispidus (assembly GCA_004025045.1). Taxonomy (NCBI): domain Eukaryota; kingdom Metazoa; phylum Chordata; class Mammalia; order Rodentia; family Cricetidae; genus Sigmodon; species Sigmodon hispidus. Next base: position 22,252 of record PVIH01006465.1, on the reverse strand, counting down.
AGCTTAGCTCTTGCGAATAGTTCAATGTCTGTACATTGAGAAATCCAACTAGCATTTTATGGGTAAATGTTTAGACACATTGTGTTGAACTATTTGTGTTCAGCCTTGCTCCCATCTTCCAGGTGGGAGTCAGGATGTGCTGGCACTGACTCTCCAGCTCTCAGTAAGACCAAGTCTTACAAGGGTGTGAGAGAATGTGAACCAACTCAGATCACAGACTGCATGGCTGATTGCAGCTAGCAAAGGCCTCTGCTGAGCAGAGAAGGGAAACGGGGGAAGTGCAACAGCTCTTTCCCATTTAGCTACTTATAGGCTCAATATCAGCACAAACTGTGGGAAAGAAATAGGCCACATGTTCATCTGACCCGTGGCTTCAACACACTCTTACTCCAAGCTTCAAGAATTCAGAAAGAAGTTACTTCAGTACATTATGCCCTTTTCTCCTTTCTCCCCCGTGCCAATCCCTTTTTCTTGAGAAATATTTTTGCTTTGTCATATTTTATTTTGGTTTCTTGAGACAGGGTTTCTCTGTGTAGCCCTGGATGTTCTGGAACTAGCTCTGAGACCCTCAGTTTGTGTAGCAAGTGTTTACTTCTTGAAATCTCTTGTCATTACCCTGTACTGATGAATTTTTTGTTTGCTCTTCTGCTATTATTTTTAGAAGACTGTTTTTAAAAGCAGTTTTAGGTCATCAGCAAAATCCAGTGGAATGTACAGAGGCATTCCAATGGCTTTCAGTGATCTCCTTGACAGTTGATTGTTCTTTATTCTTATTCCCCAAGAATATTTTAGGTTTTTGAAACATTTATTTTATTAATTTGAGAATTTAATTTCATAGATGAGTACTGTTTTCAAATTTTTTCACTCTCTCTCTCTACACCTCTTCCCCTGTCCACCCACTTATTCTCAACTTTATGACCTCTTATTCTATAATTATTGTTTAATAATACATATGGACATAAAAATATATGTATTGTTTATATGCATATATATTTAAAGATGACCATTTGGTACTGGGTAACCTAGCATCTCTGAACAAGACTGATTCTTTCTCTCTCAGCATCCATTAACTGCCTCTAGTTTTTCATCTAGGGGTGGGGCCCTGTGAGACTTCTCACATCCACGTTGACCAACTGGAGCTGTCATTGTGTAGGTCTTGTATGGTTGACCATATTGTAAAAATCTCATAGGTGTAAGTCCCTATCATATATCAAAGACATTTTCTCCTATATAAAAAATTAGCTTAGTTTTAAACAGCTCTATTTGTCTCAAGACCATGTCTGGCACATATCCTTCAAGATCTATCTGCAGAGGAGTCATTCTCATTAAAAGAAACCACAACTTAATTTGACCACTATGTGGTCAGTTTTCACCTTTGACCATCTTGGTCAACATAGTGAACTCTTTTTTATATTTAGTTAAATGTTCTTCATCAAATAACTACCATCTTTTTATTTTTATTCACTCTGCCTTTTAACTATTGCTTGGCATATGATGAATATGACTTTAATACATGTTTATAATTTAGGACTTTTCTTTTTTTGAGATGGCATCTCACTATGCTATTCCAGCTATTCTCAAACTCATAGACTCTGATGATTCTCTCATTGAGAGAATCTACAAAGCTGAGTGATCACATTCAGCCTAATAAACATATATTTTCAAATCTTTAAGGTCTGCAATGCTATCCCTGTCTTCCTCGATTATCTCCCAGGGAGCCACAAAACAGCACTTAAAAATTTTGCTGAAATAAAAAGTTATATCTTGAAACGAGTGAAAGAACACCAAGAAACACTGGACATGGACAATCCTCGGGACTTCATTGACTGTTTCCTGATTAAAATGGAACAGGTAAAATGTTATTTGTAGGCTTGTATTTTGCGTTTCATTAATCATTTCTATTTTTACTGGAGAAATTTAACTTTTTAGGCACTTGGTAAGCACTTTAGGTTCCTATTGTGGGCATGGATTGGACTAGCATCATTTAAAATTTAAAATTGGAGTTTTTTTTCTTCTTTCTTTAAGATTATTCTATTCATTTTGTATAACAACCACAGATTCACCTCTTAATCTCTCTTGGTTCCCTCCAGCCTCCCTCTTACCTTCTCCCTATCTCTTCCTCCAAAAAGGTAAGGCCTTCCATTGGGGATTATCAAAGCCTGGTACTTTCAGTTGAGGCAGGACCAAGCCCCTTCCTGCTACATCAAGGTTGAGCAAGGCGTCCCACTACAGGTAATGGGCTCCATAAAGCCAGCTCATGCACCAGTGAAAAAATACTCAAACAGTCTAAGCTACACAACTGTCTTCCTTATGCCAAAGGCCTAGTTTAGTCCCATGTAGCTCCACAGTGTTGGTCTAAAGTTTGTGAGTTCCCATGAGGTTGGTTCAGTTGTCTGTGTGGATTTCCCATCATGATCTTGACACATTCCCCCTCCCCCAACAATCGCTCTTCCCTCTCTTTGACTAGACTCTTGGAGCTCAGCTTAGTACTTGGCTCTCTGTCTCTGCATGTGCTTCCATCACTTATTCGATGAAGGTTCTATAATGACAGAGTATTCACCAATCTGGTTAACTGAGGTAACCTCAGCAGGTTCAGGCACCTTCTCCACTATTGCTAGTAGTCTAAGCTGCAGTCGGTCATCTTTGTGGATTCCTGGGATTTTTCTAGCATCAGGTTTCTCCCAAACTCAAATGTCTCCCTCTATGAAGACATGTCTTTAATTTCTCTCCCTCTCCATCTCTCCTGCAGCTTGATTTTCCCATTTCCTCATGTTCTCATGCACCATCCTGTCCCCTCTATTGTCCCCAACCCTAGTGTACTCTAGAAGTTTCATCTTAAAATTGAATTGTTAAGCAATTAAAATACATGAGCATCATTTAATAAGATATATGAGGAAAGGGAATATACCTTTCAGGGAAGCTAGACATACAAATGACTTAGGAAGTACAAAATATCAAACATTAAAAGAAAAAATGGACTTGATCATATAGGAGAATGATAAGCATGAGCTTAGTCTGGCAGGCTTCATTGGTGACTCGGGCTTGTTACTAATCTTTTAGTATTTGCAGTGAGGTGGCGGGAGTGAGAATTTAAGATATGCACAGTGGAGTGATGAAAGGTTCAGGTATGGGTGTGGTGACATGGAGCAAGGTATAGCCAGAAATGATTCGGCACAAACAAGTAAAGATGTCTTTGAGGTACTCTGCACATGTAGGTGTTGGTGTGAAGAGATTTGATTTAGTCAGGTATTTGTTTAAAACAAGAGAGCAATGCTTATGGTACCAGGGGGAAATCACTGAGTTCAGTAGAGTGATATTTAAGATGAAAATGGAATTCAAAGGTCAGCTACAAGACCTTTCCTTTTTTTTTTTTTGGACTATCTTAAAAGTAGTCTGGATTATGGAAAAATAGACTCTGAAATAATAGTCATTAATCTTGGCTTATTCTCAGCCATCTTGAATTTTAATCTATCTCATATTTTAAAAATTTACCAATTTATTGATGAGAATTTTGTTTCTAATGAATATTGCTGGGAATAACACAGGAGAGTGGGCATCTCTTTGGTTTATTAATTTCTATTAGCTTTTGCATGTACAATGAGGAGTGGAATGGCTGAATCATGTTCATTTTATTTTTTCTCTTTTGAGAAAATCCCTTACAATTTTCCAAGAGGACTGTAATAATTAATATTAAATAGCAATGTGCAGTCTGTCTTTGCTTTTACCTGCACTTAACATCTTTAAAATAGTCTCCCCAGTGATTAGCACCTTTAGGGGTCCTTGCATGACTATACAAAGCATCCAGTTCCCCTCTGGTTTAGAGAATCACACATGTTTATTTCCCTCTGCTCCAGAGTCATTTGGTTAAGAGCCAACTTACTGGGAACCTTTGAGATAGAGTGTTTCAATTGTGGCCTTATCCTTCCTTCACCCAGAAAATTCTATATGGTTGGACTTTTAAAGAATTTTATAATGTTGGACAGGGTGGCACATGCCTTTAGTCCCAACACCTAGAAGGCAGAGGCAGGTGTATCTTTTGAGTTTGAGGACAGTCTGGTCTATTGAGTGAATTATAGGACATCTAGGGTTATACAGAGAAACCCTGTCTTAAAAAAAAAATAAACCAAATCAAACCAAAGTTGTTTTTTTTTTTTTTTTTTTTTTTTTTAAAATCAAGTTGAGACAGGACCAAGTCCATCACCCCTGTATCAAGGCTGAGCAAGGTATCTATCTATAGTGTATGGACCCCAAAAAGTCAGTTCCTACACTACAGATAGATCCTGGTCTCACTGACAGAGACTCAACAAAGTGCCAACACCTCTCAACTGTCATCCACATCAAAGGGCCTAGTTGAGTCCTATGTGGCTCCCAGTAGGTCAGGTCAGCTGTCTCTGTGGGTTTCCCCATCATGATTTGCTCATATAATCCCTCCTCTCTCTTCAACTAGACAGGGAGCTTGTCCCAATGCTTAGCTGTGGATCTCTGCATCTGCTTCCATCAGAAGATTCTATGATGACAACTAGGGTGGACATCAATTTGATTACAGGGGAAGGCCACTTCAGACACTCCACTATTGCTTGGAGTCTTAGCTGGAGTCATCCTTTTTGATTCCCAAGAATTTCCCTAGCACCAGGTTTTTCCTCAACACCAAATGGCTCCCTCCATCAAAATATCTCTTCCCGTATACTCTCCCTCTTTGCTCCTTCCCAAACTCGACCATCCTGTTGCCTAGTGTTTTCTCCCCACCTTTCCTCATTTCCTCTGCCATGCTCTGAATAGTTTATTCAGGTCTCAGAGAGATAGTGGAGAGCAAGAGTTAGGAGTCTCTAATTTTGTATCACACTCTAAAAGCTCTTTCTTGCTTAGTGCAGTGGTACATGCATAACATTTGCCATGCTTACACTGAGTATATGAGTATTCATGTTGATATTAAAGATTTATTATTATTTTAAAATTATGCATAGGTTGTATATGTTTTACACATGAGTTCAGGTGACCCCAGAGGACAGAGGTGTTGATCCTTTGGTGTTAGAGTTACAGATCGATTTACAGAGCAGTCTGTTGTGCATGCTGGGAACCAAACTTGGGTTCTTTGGAAGAGCAATAAATGTTTTTAACTGCTGAGCCATCTCTCCAGCCCTCATACAGATGTTAAAATACTACTCATATTGTGGGTGGATCACTTCCATTGCCATTATGTATTTTAAGTAAAAAGGAATGAGAAATTTGTATCAGTGGGTTTTTTTTATGTTATTAGTGTGACATGTTTTGTATGGCTTAACATAGCTATAAGAAAGTCTGAGAAATTGGATTTTGAGGCAAGGAAGAAATAAGGACATGGAAATAAAGACTGTATCAGGTAATCTATTTTTTCTGCCATATTTTGCATTTGATGTAATATATTTTCCCTATACCCATCACTTTCTAAATTTGCTTATCTGTAGAATAACCTGTATTATTTGTACTTGTTGCAATTTAATATAATTGCCACTGTCTAATGAGCCAATAAAAATTTCTAGGAAAAGAACAAACCACACTCCGAGTTTACTACAGAAAGCCTGATGGCTACTGTGGCTGATGTGTTTGTAGCTGGGACAGAAACCACAAGTACTACCCTGAGATATGGACTCTTACTCCTCCTGAAGCACACCGAGGTCACAGGTATGACTGACATGTGAGGCAAAGTTAGTCTTCTTTAGACATCTTTTAGAAGCTTTTATATTGGTGTTTTTGTGTCACTAAATGCCATTTATACTCATTAGGTAAGATAAATATTAGACCAGTTTTGATAATAGAGAAAACAAAAGAGGAAAGTACAGTTACTGTGAGCAGTAGTAAAACACCAACGCTTTGAATTCAAGCTGGGTACTGTATGGAGTGAATATGTTTGTGTGTGTACGTGTTGTGTTGTGTGTGTGTATGTATGCATGTATATGTGTGTGAGTTTGTAGATTTTGGGTGAAGTGGCCATAGGAGTATAATTCATCTCTGTTGTAAAACTTCTTAGAAATAGTATAATTATATGATAGAAATAGTTATTATTTACAAATGTGAACAGAAATTATAGATAAAACTTCTAGAATGTCTCAAAGTGATTGCCTTCAGGAAATGTAAGGATGAATAAGGGTACTAAGTTTCACATATACACAAATGCATACACATACAGATACTAGTACTCAATTAAAAATTTTTATTTATTGTGTGTATGGGTGTTTTGCCTATGTGTATGTCTGTGTGCATGCCTGGTAGGGACCAGAGGAGGGCATCAGATCTCCTGACACTGGAGTTACAGACAGTTGTGGACCACCTGTGAGTTGCAGAAATTATATCTGGAGGACAGGCCAGTACTTTTAACCACCCAAATGTCCCTCTAGCTCCAGCATTCCATTTTAAAGTATCACCGTTATTTTGGTGTGAAATTAATTTTTGTGTTTTTTTGTAAGACAGTGATTATTAAAATGCACATGTATAAGACAATTACATATTGAAACATTTCATTTCTGTGTATTGATTATATTGTACAATAACATACCTGTCTGCACAGATAATGCCTAAGTAGTGGAAAGGTTTTGTGTATTGTAATAATTCTCTTATATTTTTGGTGGTGAGCCTAGCCTTTAATGGCTGAACCATCGCTCCAGCCTGTAACAATTCTCTAATTCTAAATGTGCATATGCCCTGATACCTTTATCACATTTTATATAGACTTGAATTGTTATGACAACTGTACCATTTTTTAATTGTGCCCTATCAGCTAAAGTCCAGAAAGAGATTGATAATGTGATTGGCAGACACAGGAGTCCTTCCATGCAGGACAGGACCCGAATGCCCTACACAGATGCAACGGTGCACGAGATCCAGAGATACATTAACCTCATCCCCAACAATGTGCCCCATGCAGCTACCTGCAATGTTAAATTCAGAAATTATGTAATTCCCAAGGTAAGCTTGTTCCTTTGACCATGTACTTCAGTTATGTTTTAGTTTCTGAATTCAAAATATGGTTCCATTTGCCTACAAATTTTATAATATCATTTTTTCTTACTGAGTAGTACTCCATTGTGTAGATGTACCACAGCTTGTTAATCCATTACTCAGTTGAAGGACGTCTAGATTGTTTCCAGGTTCTTACTATTATGAATAATGCTGCTATGAACATAGTTGAGCTACTGCTTTTGGGGTGCGAATGTGTGTATTTAGGGTCTATGCCTATGAGTGGTATTTCTGGATCCTTGGGGAGATTGATTCCCAGTTTTCTGAGAAACCACCATACTGCATTCCTGAAGGGCTGAACACTCTCACCAACAATGGAGGAGTGTTCCCCTTCCTCCGCATCCTCTCCAGCATAGGCTGTCCTCTGTGTCTTTTATCTTAGCCAATCTGACAGGTGTTAGGTGGTATCTCAAAGTTGTTTTGATTTGCATTTCTCTGATGGCTAAAGATGTCAAGCACTTTTTCAAGTGCTTTTCAGCCATTTATAATTCTTCTGTTAAGAATTCCCTTTTTAGTTCTGAACCCCATTTTTTAAATTGGGTTATTAAGTGTTTTGGGCTCTAGTTTCTTGAGTTCTCTATATATTTTAGAGATCAATCATCTGTCACTTGTAGGGTTAGTAAAAATATTTTCCCATTCTGTAGGCTATCATTTTGTCTTATTGACAGTGTCCTTGGCTTTACAGAAGCTTCTCAGTTTCAGGAGGTCCCACTTATTGATTGTTGTTCTTAGTGTCTGTGCTACTGGTGTTATATTTAGGAAGTGGTCACTAGTGCCAATGGGGAGTTCATAAGAGTGAGCATGATTCTGAGAGATCTGATATCTGAGTTTGATGGAGTGCATGATATAAAAACACCAAATAATAAACATATATAAAAAATAATAAATACTATGATTAATATCAAGGTTTTGCTGGCTTTGTAACTTTTAAAGGCTGTGTTTATTTTTTTAAGTTTTATGGAATTATATGATATGTATTTGTCTTAGTTTTTTTAAGTTATAGTAGAATTCTGTAGTAAGTCTATATTTTCTTGTGTTTGTTTCTGTTACTGCTGTTTTTTATTTTTAGTATGGAGTATTTTATTAGTATTTCAAGCAGTTTACAAAGTATGCATTTGTTAAAATCATTGAATTTAGGTTTAATTTTACTATCTAAAAGCTCACCAGTTTTTTTAGAATCTCTAATTTATCAAAACAAGTTTATAATGTATGTCCTTATGATTTTCTGAAATTCCATTCATATTTGTTATAATGTTTGTCTTTCAATTTCTAGTTTTATTGAAGTAGGTCTTCCAGTTTTTATTTAATTTGGTTAAAATTTGCCAATTGTGTTTAATACTTAAAAAAATAAATTAATTAACTAATTAAAAAAGAAAACCTTAAAAAATATGGTTCCATTTTTTCAACAATACAAAACAAGAGAAGTTCATGACTCCTGTAAGGACTAGAAAGTTTTTAAACAATTTCTTCTTCTTCTTCTTCTTCTTCTTCTTCTTCTTCTTCTTCTTCTTCTTCTTCTTCTTCTTCTTCTTCTTCTTCTTCCTCCACTATTGAAAAAAAGCCACAATAGCATTTTTGTTTTTTACTTGTTTTTTAAAAAAATTATGTGTGTGTGTGTGTGTGTAGGTCAGAGGGCCACTTGCATGAGTCAGTTTTCTCCTGTCACCTTCTGGGATCAGATTTGGTGGTCAAACTCAGGTTATCAGGCTTGCATGCAAGTGCCTTTACCTGCTTAGCTACCTTGCCAGCATTTTCACTCATTGAATTCGTTATTACATACTTTCTTTGTTATTTTTAGGGCACAGACTTAATAACATCACTGACTTCTGTGCTACATGATGACAAAGAATTCCCCAACCCAAAAATATTTGACCCTGGTCACTTTCTGGATGAAAAAGGAAATTTTAAGAAGACTGACTACTTTATGCCTTTTTCAATAGGTAAATACAGTTTACTTTTATTCACACTTCTGGTACAAGGTAAACTTCTTTTTGACACTATGTTGTCTAGACTGACCTTGGATTCCTGAACTCAAGCTTCTTGTCCCAGCTGTAGAGATATGTGCCACCAGGCCTGATTCCACAGAATACAATTTTGAGATATATTGGATCATCCACCAAGTGCTCAGGGACCTGCCAGTTTGCTCTTTGTGCCTCCTCAGGAACAACACTCCCAATGCCCAGGCATGTTTACCAGTCCTGACACATCCTCATTGTTGCTCCACATTAGTGGGGCTTTGGAATATCAGACTATGTTTTAAATTGAGAAAACTAGAATATTGGTCAGTTGAATTGTTCTGTGTATTTACCTCTAACCTTTTAAGTTCTCCTCTTGTAAGTGAACTGCATTTAGACTTTCCTCACCTGGATGAGAAAAGCCCCTCAGTCCATTCTCAGAGAATACAATGGGCTCTGAAGGCTCACTCCTGAGTTAGGGAAACAGTTGAGTCAACAGGATATAGGAATTTAGTTGGATTAGTGCTGTGAAAGAGGGAAGCTTGAGTTTCTGGCAAGGCCAGAGGAGAAATGACTCAAATCCTGCTCTTTCATAACCTCAGGAGTGTTTTAACAGGGTACAGGGAAGTTGGCTGACTCATAGGGAGGAAGAAAGCAAGAAAAGAGGAGGAGACAGGGACTGCACAGAGGAAATGAAGTACAGGAGGGGACATTTTCTGTAGGTGCAAGAGACTAGAACTTGATGAGAATGCTGGTTGAGAAAGACCTTGGAAATGTGGAAAGATGCTCTGCAGTGATTTCAGAGCCTCTGGAGTTTCCTTTACTTAGAATCCTATACCTCGGATGTTCAGTCTCATTGTACATTATGTGTTCTGAGTCTCCAGGCTCAGAATCACGTTCATTTTTGCCATGTGTTTCTATGACTTTCATGTACATTGTACATTGTTCAAGGGCTCAGAAGCCTTTCTTTTTAGGGAACTCATACTTGAGCAGGGAGACAAATAAAGACAATGTTCAAGTGGTCCATGCTACTATGGAAGCAGGGGCAGTGAGAAATCCTGGGAGTCAGGGTTACAAAGGATTATAAAGAAACAACACAGATAATGGGTCTTTAGGAAAGTATCAGAGCAGCACTTCTCAGACAAATGGTGAAACCCGAAGCTTTCTTTATGATGTTGGAAATCGGGGAGGGGGGCAGTGAATAGAACTGAGGCATGGCATTGAGTATCAGACAGAAAAGAGAATGGGAAGGTCAAGGTCAAGCTTTACAAATCTTGACTCATAAGGCAGATGCAGGAGGTGCATTTGAAGTGAGGGAAATATATATAGCTTGAATAGGTGCAACTCAGTATATGAATCTCCTTAACACTTCCACCTTCAACCATTAGAGCAGTAAAGTGTATGTGTTGATAGAAGATTAATTTCAACTTGAAAGGTCAAAGGGTAATTCTATTGGATGAATTATTATTGAAGTTGTGATATAGAGCTTTTAGTAAATATTTATAGAAGGAAAGGTGCCTGCTAATATAAGACATTAAGTAGACAATACTGTGTCCAAAGTTGTGTATGTCTCTGTTCATTCTGTCATTCTGTGTTTGACTCATCCACCATTTAAGAATCAAATACTTAATTGATGGCCTTTATAACAGTTCATAACCTACTGTAACGAGGGAATCCTCTGTGTTTGCATTTGTTTTTCAGGAAAGCGAATGTGCGTGGGAGAGGCCCTGGCCCGCATGGAGCTGTTTCTGCTTCTGACCACCATTGTGCAGAATTTCAATCTGAAATCTTTGGTTGATACAAAGGACATTGACACTACCCCAGTGGCCAGTACTTTTGGTCGTGTTCCACCTTCATACCAGTTGTACTTCATTCCTCGTTAAAGAACAGACTGGCTGATGCTATGCAGGTGTCTGTGATGTCTTCCCAGATGCATGGTCCACCTCCTTCCCTCTTAGGGATAGCTTTCTCATTTATTCTCCCACACCTCTCCACTTTCTCACAGTCCAGTGAACATCCATCCTTCTTTAAGAATATTTTCCTGAGTTATCACTCAGATTTACCCACTGCCCCCTTCAGTATGTAACACTTGTATTGACCATGACCTATACTAACACACATGCTGAGTTATTAGTATAATATATGAGTGTTATGACTGTAATATATTAATAGTTCAACCAAGAGCCATCTGTACTCTCCTTGGCTCAAAATAAAAGGAGTCATTAACCAAAGGGTCATTTTCCAGGCTTCTTCGTGCATAATACATATAAAGAATGAAAAAAGTAAAGTTAGTATAATGGGATGTCATCTTTCACCCATTCGGATGGGGATTATGAAATTAAAATGAAAAAAAATATGAATTGGTAATAGTAAGCAGGAATTGGAATTCTTCATTTTGTCAACATTTTCAAAACCTGGGTTGCTATAGTTGATAGGCTTATTTTTTGTCTGTCTATACTAGTGTATTGGTCTACATGACTGTTTTGTATCTGCATTATACACAATTTGAAATCAAGTATATGGTAATTCTAACATTAATCTTTTTGTTAAGTATTGCTTTGGGCTTTCAGGGTCTTTTGGGCTTTTGTATGAATTTAAAATTTTTTTCCTGTCTCTGTGATAATTCACATTAGAGTTTTGATGAGGACTGCATTAAGTCACAGATCACTTTCACCAATCCAGTTTTTTCATGATATCAGTTCTGTTGACTCATGAGTACAGGAGGTCTATCCATTTTCATATATCTTACTCAATTTTATTTTTTAATGTTAAACTTTCATTGTAGAAAGTCTTTCATTTCCTCCATAGGTCTGTTATATTTTAAAAATGCTATTGTGAGTGAGATACTTTTCCTGATCTCTTTCTCATTATTTTGAATCTCAATGCCCAGGCCTGCATGAGGTAGAAACCAAAGTCACCCCGTGCACTCTCAGGGATTCTGTAGATCTGTCCCAGTGTGAGGCAGAAATTGTACTCTGGTGAAACAGACTTCAGTTACAGTTTATATCATTGTCAGATGCATAGTGAGCCTGAGACTTCTGCTCAGTGTGGAGGGGATCAGTGACTGTAAGATTCTAGTATGACCCAGCTTCGCTATTGGTACTCCTTGGTACAGCCTTGATACTCTGATAGACTGTCTGTCTACACAACATTCTGTCTCCAGGCACAAAACTATTACTGATCCAGTGGCTATGGATAGAGCTCTAGAATTCCTCTAACACTAGGGAGAAATCTTCACCTAGTGGGAACTATTTATATTTTGGCTTGAATCACTGTCAGTTTTAGCACAGGCCAACACCAAACTGGGGCAGCACAGTATGCACAAAATCTAGTTTGCTGGAGTCAGGGTGGAGCAGAGCAAGGGAATCAGCACATGGGTATGCTGGGACTTAGTGCCAGCTTGATAAAAACCCAGCACCAAGGAGATCCTACAAGTCATACCCTCAAGCTTTCTTGTACTTGAAACAAGTTCAGTGCCAGGGAAAAACATGTGTACCATGCTACTGGACTCCTGTTCCAGCCAGCACCATTTGTGACTCATACTTAGGTCTTAGATCATGAGTCTGCTTCAGCTCAGACAATCAGAAACCTTGGATCTACCCAGATTTTCAGGCTATGGGATTAGAGCATAACAACTTAGTGGCACTTATTGTCAGGAATATGGTATAGGTGATTGGAACTGGTTCATTAATGGTGACTCCATCCATCCATTTCTAGGCAAATTCTGCAGTGTCTGACCACGGGCTCATGACCTCAAGAAGCATCTGGTTCTACCTTAGCTTCAGGGAGGAGCTAGTGGGGATGGATACCTTTATAGATATTATACTTGTTTATTCTGAAGCACACTATACTATCTTAGACAAATCTGAGCCACAATTACTTTCTAGTTCTGAAAAAAGATATATTATGCCAACCCAGGAAAAAACCAGGGTTGGATGCTGCCTAGTGCTGAAATGGTGGAAGTGACTGCAGGCTGAAGCTAGCTTGTTTCTGGAAAGACAGGTACTAACAAAATCAGATTGTGAAGACTGAAACACCCTATCTTTCTTTCTTAGATGATTTGGCACATCATAGGCATTTAGAGCTTTTAAGAAACCACAGTCTTTCCCAATGGTCAAAATTAGATGTCAGAAATTGATAAGATAGAATCAGTATGGAAGTCCTATGAGGAAATTAAAAATAACTGTGGTGGGAGGAAGTCAACACTTCAAGAACACACACAGAAGTGAGTGAGTCAGTACTCTGGCAGGGAACTTGAATCAAGAGATGGAAACAATGAAGATCAGATGTATTATTCAGGATTCTCTAGAGTAACAGAATTTATAGAAGGAATCTCTCTACAGATTAGCCATTTATTAGAATTACTTGTAGGCCATGGTTGCAGCTAGTCTAATGGCTGTCTATCAATAGAAGATTCAAGAATCCAGTTGTTTCTCTGAGGTGGATGTTTCAGTTGGTCTTCAGTATATGTTAGAATCCTAAAGTAGGCCCCAATGCCTGTGAAGAAATGGACATGCTAACAAGGTGAGGGCAAGCTGGCAAAGTGCAAAAGCTTCCTTCTTTCATATCTTTATAGAGGTTTCTAGCAGATGGCATGACTCATTTTAGAGGTGAGTTTTCCCAGTTCAAAAGATCTAGATCAAAGGTGTGTCCTTCTACCTCATAGATATGGATTAGAAATAAATCCTTCTATTTCAAATTAAGCAAAAATACCTCAAAGGTGTGTCTCCTTAATTCCAGATGTAGTCAACCTGACAAATAAAAATAGCCTCCATACCAGACAAATCCCTTATCTGAAGACTGTACTGGCTGAATTAAAAAATTGAACAAATGGCATCTGTTTTAAGACAGATCATATGGGAGAAGTAATTACTGAGATTAAAGATTGATTATTTGAAAAAACACACACATTTGGAAGAGAAAAGAGAAAATGGAATGAAGAACGAGTGAAGGGTTATGGGAATTTTGGTACAATATTTAAAGAATAAACATTTAGGTTATTGAGGCTCCAAAAAGACTTGAGAATATCAAAATAGGAGGAGGCTTACTGAAAGAATTATTATTAAAAATTCTTTCAGTGGCTGATTGAGTGGCTATTAGTGTGTCAATTTACAACATAAAAATATAAGTGGATAGTTAATAATGTTAAGTTGCTACTCTGACATTTTCTACCTCCTTTTCTATCAGAATTGATTTTTCTTTCCCATTTCTAGCATCTCACTTTGAGTGAAAAAAAGAAACAACCTGGGGTTACAATTACAAGTGGGTTGGGTTTTTTTTTGTTTGTTTGTTTTTTTTGTTTTTTATTTTTTTGGGGGAGAATTTAAGCAATAGGTACAGGAAAAGAGGCTTGTCATTTATTTCATAAACATGACTTTTTCCTTAAAAGCAGAGTGGTCTTCTAATTTTTTAGGGAATAAACAAATATAGCATTTTGTTTGAGTATATAATTTCAGGAAGCTACTGAAAGTTCTGGCTCAGGGCTTTTTAACAGTTTAAGCAATTTTTAATATATTTTGGAAACTCCATTGGCATAATTCTTCAGTGCCTTGAAAGAATTATTAACTTGGCAACACTTAAAACTTTGTAGTAGGCAACCTTTAGTGCTCTGGGTCATGATATGCATGTTCCTACTCATACTGCTAAGCAAAGGGGCTCTGCATATGTGCTAGGTTTGCATAATTCTTTAAGGGAAGTGCTCTACATTTGCACTTGATATTTGGGTTTTGCTTCTGTTTTTTAAAAACTGATTATTTAGAGCCATGACACTGTTACCAAAAAAAAAAAATTATGTCTGCTGTCAGTATGTAAAGTCACCTTAAAAGGCTGTTGGGGAAAGGGCAGGGCACATATTTTGTGTCTAGTACAAAAAGAAGATCAGTTCTGGAAGCAGATCGTATTATTCTCAAATGAAAACCAAACCAAACCAAACCCTTCATTTAATGGTTCAATTAAAAAATTAGTTGAAAGAAAATCATGAATTACACGTCATTCTTAATGCTGATGTGTAGATTAAGTGCACGTTTTTCTGTCTCCTTCAGTATATGTCTGCCATTCCAAATACAGTATGTTCAAAAAGAAAACAAGTTGACTCAGAAGTGTTTGCTTTGTATTTTTTCTAGTTCTTCATAGCTTTCAGTGTTGGAATAAATTTAAGCTATTTATGGATAAAATTTCTGTATGGAAAATCATTTCGCTTATTATACTAGATTTTGTTGGAAGAAAAAGCCTAATAGCAATTATGCTTTTTAAAATAAATGCAAACATTTACCATAAAAAATTTCTTTCAGGGACTGAACTGACAACCAGGAGCCTTCATGGGACTGACCTAGGCCCTCTGCATATATGATACAGTTGTATAGCTTATTACTCTTGTAGGGTTTTTAACAGTGGGAATAGAGGATGTCTCTGACTCTTTTGCTGACTTTTCAGACTCTACTGCTCATACTGGCTTACCTTACCTAGCCTTAAGACATGGGGAGATATGTCATGTTTTGTTGATACTCATGGAAGACCTGCCCTTTCCAAAACAGACACAGAGGTAGAGTGAAATGAGGGGTGGAAACAGAGGGGAGGAGGTAGGGGAGAGGGACTGGAGGAGAGAAGGGAGGAGAGACAGCAACCAGAATGTGAAATAAATAAAGAGTTTATTAAAAAATTCTGCCAGGTCTAGATACAGGAAGTTCAAAGGTCACCTAACACTCAAGTTTAATTCAAGTCTACTCAAAAATAATTATAGTTAAGCACTCAAAAAAAAAAAAAAAGGTTCCTTTCTTCACTATTTCTTCCTTCCTTTTACGAGTGTTTGCCTGCATGTATGTGTGTATACTACATGAATTCCTGATGCTCCGAGAGGCCAGAAAAGGGCATCATATTCTTTTCCTTCTTCAGTCATTTTCTTTCAGTTTGTTGACCTTAAGGAAAAGCTCAGGGCAGCAATCTGTTAGCAGTTCCTCCAGCTGGTTTTATATGTTTGTTCTACTTATAGATTTGGGAAGAAAACTACATAGGTGCTGTGTATATACCATTAAAACATATTGGTGAGGGGTGTGTGTGTGTGTGTGTGTGTGTGTGTGGTGTGTATGTGTGACACATAATGTTACTTCTGCTGTATTGAAAGGCTAATTTCCACCTTTAATAAAAGTCTGTAAAATCTACTAACTTATATACCATAAATCAAAACTTATGATATAATACTTAAAAATATGTAAAATTCCACTTCCTAAATCATCAAACAATTTTTCTTTAATTGGTACTTTGTGCATTCATAGACAGACCTTGAATTATGTTAAAAATGATATTATATTTTTATCATGATTTTATTTTTTAGGTTAGCTTAATAATTTTAAATAATTCATATACTTTAAAATGAAGACAAATTGTATGATAACAATAGGTATGTAACCCTGTTGTACTCATGGCTAGACATGATTGTTGTGAAATATTAGTTGAAGATGTGTTACATTTATTTATGCTGTGGAACATTTGTTTAATTATTGTAGGAATTAATTGAAATCCAGAGCCATATTTTGGGGAAAAGCTAAATATCCGAGAGATAAACCACAACCACTTCTCACCCAGCCAACTCCTCTGTGGTACAGTCAGCAGAGTAGAATCCTCAGGACTCTCTCTTTTAACTCTTTAACTGCCAGTCTAACTGAATCCACCGACTGCCTGTCTCTCTACCCTCATCTTGGTCTAACTGACTTTCATGGCTTGGCTCTGTAGCTGACTCTGATATTTCAGGCTATTTTTTTTTTGTAAATTTTTTTATTTAAAAAGTTTTTTTCTCATACCTTCCACTACTCCTCGACCCTCCCCTCCTCCCTGTCCTCCCTCAGCCTCCCAAACTCCTCCACCATTCCCTAAGGAGGGCAAGGAATCCCAAAGGAGTCAGTTCAGTCTGGCATATCCAATTGAGGAAGGCCCTCTTCCCTTATCCCAGTATCAAGGCTGAGTAAGGTGTTCCTCTGTAGGGAATGGGCTCCAAGATGCTAGTTCATGCACCAGGAATAAATTCTGATACTACTGCAAGAGACTCCAGAAACTGCCCATGCCTTTCTACTGTCATCTACATTTAGAGGGCTTAGTTTTTTTTTTTTCATGAAGGTTCCTCAGCTGTAACTTCAGAATCAGTGAGCTCCCAATAGCTCACGTCAGCCATCTCTGTGGGTCTCCTCCTCATGATCCTGATCCCTTTGCTCATATACTCTTTTCTCCCTCTTTTCAGCTAGAACTGGAGCTCGACTTGGTGCTTAGCTAGGGATCTCTGCTTCTGCCTTCATCAGTTGCTGAATAAAGGTTCTATTATGACAATTAGAGTGGTCATTCATTTGATTATAGGGGAAGGAGAGTATCATCCTGAGTGAGATAACACAGACCCAGAAAGATATACTGGTATGTAATCACTCATAAGTGGATTTTAGATATAAAGCAAAGGACCACCAAACTTCAATCCACAAACTCCGATCAACTAGGTACCAGGAGGAACATAGGGGAGACATCTAGGGATCCCCTGGGAAGGGGAAATAGAAAGGATCTCCTGAGTCAATTGGGATCATACAGGGGAGGTGGGAAGAGACCATGAGAGAATGAGATTAATGAGATGGTTGAGTGGGAGGAGCAACAAAGAGGGAGAACAAAGAGTTATCTCAATAGAGGGAGCCATTGTGGGGTTAGAGAGAAACCTGGTGCTAGGGAAACATCCAAGAACCCATAAGGCGTCCCTGGCTAAGACTCCAAGCAGTAGTGGAGAGGGTCCCTAACAGGACTTCCCCTATAATCAAATGAATGACCACCCTAATTGTCATTTCAGGCTATTCTTATTGAATATACCACCACATTTAATGATGCAAAGATGTGTTAAATTTTTTATATTGCATTTGTTGAGCTCTGTAAGAGTGTATTACTTTGTGTAAAACACCTGACTTGTCTAATAAAAGAGCTGAATGGCCAATAGCTAGGTAGGAGAGGGAAATGCAGGGCTGGCAGGCAGAGAGAATAAATAAAAGGAGAAGAATGTGAGAGAGGCATCATGAAGAAGAGAAGGATGTTGGGAGCCAGCCACCCAACTATACAGCAAGCCACCGAGTAAGAATTAAAGAAAGGTAAAAGCCGAGAGGCAAAAGGTAGATGGGATAATTTAAGAAAAGCTGGCTAGAAATAAGCCAAGCTAAGACTGGGTGTTTATAAGAAAGAATAAGTCTCCATGTGATTATTTGGGAGCTGGATGGTGCCTCTCTGCAAGAGTAAAGAGTAAAACAAATAAACAAAAAATACTACATGTTTTTAATACAGAAGCGGTCAATGTTAAACAAACCAATTTCTTGTAGATAGTTATTCTGGATATTTCATATGTACATTGAGACTTGTATAAAATAATATTCAGCAACATGAATTGTGTAAAAGGATTGATATGATGGAACAGCAGTACTGAGTGTGCACAGAATGTGCACAGCTTCAGGGTAGTGAGGAGAGGCTGACAGACATGAAGTACACAAGTGCACAGTGTTCAGACCTCAGAGGGCACTTTATTTGTATTTTATAATATATCAACTTTTCCTTTTAAGTCTGTGTTGGATATCCTAAATGTCAATCCTTAACTACTATTGGTTTACTAATGTATTATAGCAAAAAATAGTAAGAACATGGCAACTAAAGGCTCCTCTTCTCTACATTTTTTGAATAAAAATCCTAATTAGTTAATTACTGAGTGAGTCCTTTAATCTAATAGAATAGATAATCTATAGAATAAAATAAAGTAGAAAAATGCATAGGCTATGTCACCTATGGTTTAAGTTTCAAGGTGCAGTTTTCAATTTAGAGTTTGAAGATTAGCCTTTGGAAAGAGTGATGCTAAGCATCTGTGTTCAAGTCTGTGCTTTGTTGTTACCTGTATTCATTTTATAATGATTTGGGATAATCTTTACCTCATCTTTCAAACTTAGATCCAGAACATATTTATGCTTCCAGATTACTAACCAGGTATTTTGGGTGTTATCCTTTTCTTTTCAACAAAGAACAATGTCTCTGGAAATCTTCAACATGTTGTAGTGTTTTTTTTTCCCCAAATGTCCACAGTATTATTTTATAATTAGCAAAAAATTTAATAGTAATTCAATGTGAATTAGTGAGGTTAGTAATTCTATAATATCTATGGTACAGTTTACTAACTTTACATCATCTATGGTACAAACACCATAAAAAAACCTAGTGTGTGTCAAATTGTGGCTTTCATTTCCATCTGTCTTGAAGACTATGAAGTGAAAAGTGAAACTACCACATCTAAGTTAATCTTATACAGGAATAAATTAGAATAATGAGGTATAAATGGGGATTCTAGAGCATCAAATTAAATTATGCAAAAAGTTAGTGACAAGAGAAGACTTGAAACCTTCCTGACTGCTAGCTACATAAGCTAAAACAGAACATGCAGACAGAATGTGCAACATGTACATCATCCATAAAAGGTTACAAATATCCCACATCAGTTTATTTTGGAGCCTGGATCTGACTGCTATATTAGTTCTAGCTGCCTCTTCTCTCTTTCCACCTCCTCTCCTGAAATCAATGGTCCCATGCAGCTGACGAGACCCTGATGTGAAGTTTAGAGTCTGAAGATCTAGGAGTATACTCCCCTGTCTCAGCTACAAGAGAAATTTATGATCCTACCTAGTGCCTGGCTCTTTCACACTGGACTATATATGGAATTTACTTCCAATCCCCCACAACTTACAAAAAGCTGAAAATTCCTTTGTTCAGGTGATTTCTCTGAAAGTTCTCTCTCTCTGTTCTTCAGAAACCCCCTCCTTGTACATGATGCCTATCTCTTCTCTTCCATTAAGCTTCTGTTATAATATGTGTACTTTGCTTGTGATATTTTACATCAATACCTGATAGTGGTATTCTTGGTCCCAAGGCTCTCCTCACTAACAAAGCTCATTCTTTTTTTAACATTATTTTTTATTTTATTTATAGGATAAAGTTTCATTTTTTATCCATGTTTCCCCTTGTTCAAACTCCATTCCTCCTCCTGATCCCTCCAGGTCACTCTCTCTTCTCCCTATCCTCCCATCTCCTCCCCAGAAAGGGCAAGAGGTCCCAAGGTGGATTGGTTCAGCATCCACGCGGCAAGTCCGATATTAAGATTGGGTTAGGTGTTCCTAATATCAAGATTGGGTCAGGTGTTCCTCTGGAGGGATTGGGCTCCAAGGTGCCAGTCCAAAGTGCTTCATATCTCAAGCTGTTCAGTGCTTGTGGTTTGCAGCTTGGATGTACTTTGCTTTTTGTTTAAAGTCCGCTAATGAGTGAGTACATGCCCTACTTATCTTTCTGAATTAGTAATACCTCACTCAGGAGGATATTCTCTAAATCCAACCATTTGCCTGAGAATTTTAGGATATTATTTCTTCTCTCTGCTGAGTAGTACTCCATTGTGTAGTTGTACCACAGTTTGTTAATCCATTCCTCAGTTGAGGGGCATCTAGGTTGTTTCCAGGTTCTTGCTATTACAAATAATGTAGCTATGAACATAGCTGAGGTAATGCTTTTGGGATGTGAATTGTGCATCTTTAGGGTATATGCCCAATAGTGGTATAGCTGGATCCTTGGGGAGACTGATTCCCAGTTTTCTGAGAAACTGCCATATTGCATTCCAGAGTGGCTGAACAAGCTTACACTCCCACAAACAATGGAGGAGTGTTTCCCCTTATTCTGCATCCCCTCTGGCATAGGCTGTCATTGTGTTTTTAATCTTAGTGATTCTGACAGGTGTAAGGTGGTATCTCAAAGTTGTTTTGATTTGCATTTCTCTGATAGACAAAGCTCACTCTTAAAGGTGATTGATTGAACTTTTCATTATACTTGGCAATCTTCTCCATATCCCCTTTGTCATAACAGGGACCATTTGTGACCCTTCTTATAAACACCTTTGTTTTTCTCTTTTAGCCAATTATCTTTTTTTTCCTGCTATTATCTATGTCTTTCTGTTGTTCCTCTGTCAAAATTACTGTACAGAGACTCAAGAACCCACAAATTTTGTTCAGTGTTTTTTGATCTGTGCCTATAAAAATGTATTTTGTCATACTTCTTAATTTTTTTCAGACTAATCACAATTTTCCCTCCCAGCCCCTCTCCAAAATCTCTCACCATCCATCCCCATTCACTCCCTCTTCCTTCACTTCAGAGAAGTGCAGGCCTTCCAGGTACATCAGCAGGCCATGGGACATCAGATTGCAGCAAGACTAGGCACCTCCTGTCCTATTAAGGTTGGACAAGGCAGACCAGCAGGGGAAAAGGGTCCCAAGAATATGCTATAGAATCTGAGATAGCCCTCACTTCCCCTGCCAGGAGTCCTACAAGACCTCATCACACAACTGCAATACATGTGCAGAGGGCCTAGGTCCTAGGGCAAGTTCTGTGGTTGTTGGTTTGTATTCCATGAGCCCGGGTCAGTTGACTCTATGTGTTTTCCTGTGGTATCCTTACCCCCCTGGCTTATATAATTCTTCCTAACTCTTTCCCTCTCTCACAGGATTCTCCCAATGTTTGGCTTTGTGGGGCTCTGCATCTGTTTCCATAAGCTGCTGGGTGAAGCCTCTCTGATGACAGTTGGGCTAGGCTATGACCTACGATTATAGCAGAATATCATTAGAAATCATTTCACTGACTTTTATTTATGCTTGCCAGTCATGTTTGGTTTTAACCTAGGTCTCTTGGCTGTCCAGCCACTGGGTCTGGCTCTCCAGTGTCTTACTTTGTAGCCTTGGCTGTCCTGTAAAAAAGGCTAACTTCTACTCAGCAGTAAGAAAAAATGATATCCTAAAATTTACAGGCAATGGATGGATTTGGAGAATATCCTCCTGAGCGAAGTCTCACAAACTCAGAGAGATAAGCAGGGGATGTACTCACTCACTAGTGGTCTCTAAACAAACAAACATGAAAAAAAGCCAAACATGCCCAAGCGGCAAACCACAACCACTGAACAGCTTGGGATCAGAAACACCCTGGACTGACCCTTCAAACCCCAGTCCATCTATAGGAACACCTGACTCACTCTTGAGGGAGGGGGGACAGAACTGATTTGGCCAGAAGTGGAGACTGATCCAAGCATTATTGGGTCAGTGGGACCATAGGACTGTCTGCTCCCTGCCCAGGGAGGGGATGGGGAGTTGCAGAGAAGAAAAATGACCAGATGTGTTGGGAGGGGGAAGAGACCTTGAATAAGGATATACAGGGATGGAAAAAAAATTCAGAGGGAAAGATGAACACAAAGAAAATATATGTGTAGCAATCTTATTTGTATT
>PVIH01006464.1:0-110882 GCA_004025045.1 Sigmodon hispidus | reverse complement strand
TAGGGATCCTTGCAGATTCCCTCAGCAGCAGGAGCTGTGTGTGTGGCCAGGTGCAGAGTTCAGCTGCTCCTGCTCCAGTGTGCGCTGGGACGCTGCAGAGAGCACCGGTCCCGGTGGCGGAACCGGAAGCAATGTGAGCTCAACTCTCCCTCCCAGGACAGGATACAGGCACTGAGGCCTGCCGACCCTTCCTCACCTCTGGTCAGGGTTTGAATCCGCCCCTCAGAGACCCCTGCAATTGGTTTGCTCAGTTCACTCAGTTCGGGGTTAGGGATCCTTGCAGATTCCCTCAGCAGCAGGAGCTGTGTGTGTGGCTGGGTGCAGAGTTCAGCAGCTCCTGCTCCAGAGTGCGCTGGGACGCCGCAGAGAGCACCGGTCCAGGTCGCATATGCCTTTTTACTTAGTACTGAGATGATAAACACAGAAACACACCTGCCTTCTTTATAGGGGTTCTAAGGATAAAACTTGGGTGTTTGTGCATCCATGGCAAACTCTACTGGTTTAGCCATCTCCCTTGCCCCAACATGTACACAAAGAAATCAGTAAAGATAGACCCAAGGTGAGAACATTTTAGTGGAGTTATGGAAATAATTAAACAAATGAAGTAGCAGTTTAACCCCTCACCTGTTGTGACACTGCTGGCCAAGCCTGCTATTTTAATAAACCTCAGATGCCTGCAGGGGTCATTCAGTCAGTGAAACACTCCTCAAACTAGCATGAGGACCTGTGTTTTATCATCTGGAATCCATATTTAAAAATCTGTGATATACTACTGTAATTCAAATCTTCAGGAAGTGGAGACAGTTGGATGTCTGTCTCTCTGGCCAGCCAGCCTAAATGATTGGCAAGCTCCAGTTTTAATGAAATACTCTACATAAAATAAGCAGAATAAGTGACGAAGTCATCCAGTGTAGATCTCTGGCATCTACCTGTGTATGCACACATGTATATACACACGCATGAACATGCACTTATCCAAAGAAATCAGCTTGGTGGTTTTCAGAGCATGGTTTGTATATGAGTCACATCATTGTTTTCTGGCAGTGAATTAGCGTCTAGAGCAAATAAATTCAGAGGATCCACCTGATATTGAGAGTCAGAATTCCTTTAATAAAACAGAAGAGCTTAAAAATATGTACTTTTATACCTTTTCAGAAGATTTTAATGCGCTCTTAAACCTGAGAGCCTTGACTTAGAACCTCTTCATAAGTAATTTTATATCATTTAGCTTGAATTTTAAGAAAGTAAAAGAAGAAACCCAGTGAAATGAGTTCTTTAAGCAGTGACCATAGACCTGGGAGAGATGATTACTGCTAGATCCAAGGGGCATCTCAACCTTACTGTCTGTCAGTTGTTTCCCATTGTTTAACAATAAGTACCAAAAATATCAAAAGCCTCAGCAACACGTTTGATTAGCAAAATGTGGCTTCAGTGAGGAAATAGGGGATAGGAAATATGTTAAAAGCCAGCAAGGTGATAGTTTGGGGTTAATGACATTTAGCTGCAAACTTGTGAACCTGAGTTCTATTCTAGGACCTATGTGATAGAAAGAAGAACCAAGTATCACAATTTGTGCTCTGACTTGCAAATATGCATCATGGTATGCATGCCCCTGCCAAAAAAATGCTCCCCCCAAAAAAGCAGTTAAGAAAAAAGAGAGTGCAGAGATTTCTCCATTCTACAAACTATCTGAAGACTAGTTTTGTGTAGCAGTAGGTGCTAAGCCCAAAACTAAGCTTGTTAGGCACTGCAACAGTTGCATACTAACCAGAAGTCATTCTGAGTCTGGTAGCTTGAGATGTACTACAATGATAACATGGCTGTTGGCTTGCACAATCCCTGTATACCTGTTTGTGTGTGCAGTGGGGTCCACTTAGGGTATTATTTGTCTGGTACTGTTCCCATCTTTCAAAACAAGGTCACTCATTTTAACATAATCTCCAACTTGTTTAGACTCGCTGCTGGTTGAGTCACAGGGCTTTTCCTGTCTCTACCTTCCTAGCACTAGTATTACAAGTGTGAAATACCACAGCTGGCCATTTTACCTGGGTTTTAGGGGATCAAACTCAGAACTTCATATTTGCAAGGCCAGCAATGTAACAGCTGAGCCAGCTCTCCAGCCCTAAACTAGTGGACAGCAGGGTACACTATTTAAATTACTCAGGAGAGGCTTGCTGAAGGTGCCACGTTGTTACAGATCTCAATTTCAAGGTTGTGAATGACTAAAATCCATCTCAGTGTCTGTCTACAGGGAGCTAGAACACCTTACAGTCTGGAGTAGCCTCTACTGAGACATGAAAGAAGGCACCTGGGCAAGAGTCTGATCCTTGGAAGGTGTTTGTAGAGATCCTTTGCCACCCTCTGTCTTGGAGCAGCAGATAATCAAGCCTTGGAGAAGGTCTCCAAAGTCTTCAGAAGCTAACGCAGCAGAAACACAGATTTGGCACCCTCCTGAACCCAAGTTGAAACAGAGGAGCTTCATGGAGCAGGTCCTCTAAAGACTTACATCTGTGAAGGAAGGAAAAGTGCTTTTCCCTTTGCAGGTCCTGAGCCTGCTGAACCAGCTGGTGAATCCTGTTTTTGACAAAGCTCATGAGTCCTTGATGAAGTCACTTTCAAGTCAGTGAATCTTTAGATCCTGAGGCCTATGGAGCACTTAGAGTGTCAGTTAAGAACTTGACCTGCACTTCACACAAAATACCCTTTCCAGTTTCCTATGCAGCAGGCCCAAAATTCAGAAAGAGGACTCAGTGTGGGACAGGTACTTACTAATAATCTTACTCGTAACTATTGAGTGTGATCCATGAACCACATGGTAAGATAGAAGAGCTGATGAAAGTTGTCCTCTGCCTCCCACATATATCATGTGCTGCTCCTTTCCCTCTTCTCATACAAAATAGTTCAATAGATGTCTGTGTAATAAAAAAGAAACTTGATAGAAATGTAGACTCAGGACTCTAGGATCAGAAACTTGGTGTATGTAGATTAAGGGCAGGTTTTGGTGCTGTGTAATCTTTACTTTGGGAACACTGGTAGATTGAGGTTCATACACATGGGCATAAGAAAGTGACTGAAGTAGAGGCAAAATTGGGCTCTGAGGGAGTCCAATGCTGAGGCTACAGTAAGCAGGATGATTAGTGATAATGGACTTGAGTTACTAGGGGAGGTGAGGCAGCTATCATTGTAGGGAGCAATAAAGAAGAGCCACGAAGAGAACTGAAAGGCCTGGGGAAGGCTGGAGGTGAAGCAGAAGACATCCTTCCACTCTAACATCTTCTTTTTCTCTGCTTGGTGGAAATTACATCTCAAGGGCTAATTTGTTCACTGTTGGCAAAGCAGTTATCAGGGTTGTAATTTTGTTCTGAATAAGATATTGTACACTTATTATTTTATGTATTTAATAGAGCATGAAATTAACACCACCACTAAAACAAGACTCATTAATGTGCCCTCCAATCTGTGATGGGAAATGTCCTCTGGACAGGGGCAGTGATGGCTGCTTCTCAACTGTGATGCACCCATGCTAGCTCTGGGATAGAGTCAGAAGTACTGGGCTTTCAGCGACATCATTGTTACTAACAGCACTTTTTTTGCAAAGGTTTATGATGCTCAGTTTTCAGTTTAGGAGTTTATTTTTCTGGTAAGTAAAGTTTGCTTAAGAAACCAATTATGTCTGCTGGCTTATCATAGGGTCAAGCAAAAAAAAAAATCAAATTCTCCATCAAGAAATCTCTTTGTGCTTAGATATTGTGAGCCTGGGAACACACCTTGTTCTACTGCAGAAAAAAAGTCAAGTATCTAAGAGCAGCAACTATTGGTCTCTTATTGGTTTTCCACTCAGAAGATTTGTTGTAGAAAGATTTCCAGACCCATTTGGGCCCACGGGTTTGTACCTGGCCCGCAGCGGAGGTTTGGAACCTGGCCCATGATGGCTTTTGTCCCCCAAAGAAATGAATCAGACACTTATATATTTTATACTGTTTGGCCCATGTCTCAAGCACATTACTAGCTAGCTCTTTCATCTTAATTCAACCCATTTCCATTAATCTTCCCACCACGTGGCTCAGCCCATGGCTCACCTGGTTTCTTATATGTCTGTCATCCTTCAGGGGCCGGATGGAGACTGACTAACTCCACCCTTCTCCTACCTGCCTTCCCTCTGATTCTCCACCCAGTTCTACGGTGCTGTGCATAGGCCAAACCAGTTATTTTATTTATATCATACAGAGAACATTTCCACCACAAAGATTTCTCTGAGATTTTATGCTTTTCCACACAGAATGGGAGAAATGATACCTAATGCAATACTGTGGATGTAGAGATGGTCCAGGCACTAAAGGGCAGGGTCACAATCAAAAATACAAGAGTTCAGTTTCCAGCACCCATGGCTGTCTCTCTAACCACCTATATGATGAGATATTGTATATTTAATAAAATAAGCCTGGAATATCTGAGTACTCACAGTCAACTGTCAACCCATGAAGGTCAGAGAGTGGTGACTCATGCCTTTAATCCCATCACTCAGGAGAGAGGGAACTTTCTATATTTCTGTTAGTTCAGGGTCTAACAGCCAGGTACTGGTAGCACATACTATTAGTCCCAGCACTTGGGAGGCAGAGGCAAAAGGATCCCTGAGAGTTCAAGGACAGCCTGCTCTACAGAATGAGTTCCATGACAGCCAGGAAAAATCCTATCTCAAAAAACAAACGAACAAACAAAAAGTTTAGAAGAGATGTTTCTGTCCTCTGATATTCCAGAAGATGAATATGATAAGTACAAGAAGAGTCAGGAGTACTGGGGAGATAGCTTAGTGTGTTAAGCAGTGATCACATAATCAGAAGGATCTAAATTCAATTCTAAGCACTGAAGTACCATGCCATAGATAGTATTGAATTGAAGTACAGAATTGAATTGAATAAAATTATAGAATTGAATCTGGAATTTTAGTACCAGGTAGATGGAGTCAGGTTGATTCTATGGAGTTGCAGGGAAACCCATCAGAATTGGTGGGTTCAGTAAGCCAGTGATCCTGTCTCATAAAATTTATTAAAATAATATGAATAAAACAGTCAAGAAAGCTTCAACTTCTGGTTTCCTCATGCATAATACATAGGAACTCATGTACATACACAAGAACATAGGCAACACACACAAACACACACACACACACACACACACACACAGAGAGACAGACAGAGAGAGATACAGAGAGAGAGAAAAAAATTAGTAATAACTGAATACTCACTCTGAACTAAAAATATACTTCACTTGAGTATCGTTGATAGTTTGACAAGCATTTCTACATTCCTAACTAGTAACAGTAGGAAAGAACAGACAATGTGATGTCATAAAAATGTAGAATAGAGGGCTAGTTGTTTCAGCAGGTAAAGGTGCTTGCCTCAAACCTGAACATCTCAGGTCAATCCACTGCATTCATGTAAAGGAAGAAGAATAAAACCATCTCCACAAAGATTCCCCTGACCCCCGTATGTGGGCCTTGGCATGTACATGACACAAAACAAATTAATAACTGTAGTAAATGTTTTAAAAGTAAAACAGAGACAAAGTTCAGTGTGACATTCAAATAGCATATGTGAATTTAATATATAATAGACATAATTATGCTTTTCAAATTTTAAATATTTATTTTTATTTAATGTATATGAGTACTTCATCTGCACGGATGGCTTTATGGTAGAAGAAGGCATAAGATTCCAATATAGATAATTATGAACCACCATGTAGCTGCTTGGAATTGGACTCAGAACCTTTGGAAGAACAGCTGGTGCTCTTAACTGCTGAGCTCTCCCTCTAGCCCCCATTATTTTAAAAGATTTTCACTTGACTTTCAAGTGAATAAGTGTTTGGGAAGATGTTAGCTTCATCCATGGTTTTAATGATAATGTAAGTATAGAGCATGTTCCTCCTGCACAGCAGCTCAAAGTGACCTACAACCATACACATACACACACAAACATACAAACATACATACACAGAGAGAGAGAGAGAGAGAGAAAAGAGAAAGGAGAAATAAAAGAGAAAGGAGGAGATTTTTGTTAAAAAATACATTTTAGTATGTTTAATAGCATAATATCTATATTATTATTTTATGTATATCATTATAGTATACTAAATATGTTACTTAGAATATATAATTTAAAAGGAGAGAAAAAAGGAAATTAGTACATTAGTGGGAAAAAAAATCACAGATATATAAGATAAATATATCTAAAGATTTAATGTGCAACATGAAAATTACATTAATAAAACTAAATTATATTAAAAATTACTGTTATGCTGGTTTGAGCTACTTGTTTTCCACAAAGGCTGTAATTAGGTAAGTATGTAGTTATATATAGGCACATTAGTCAGCTTTACCATAGCAACCATTTTAATATCAGTATGTTTTCAATAACATCTTGTTCTAAACCTCTAATACTCACAATAAGGTCTGTTTCTTAAGTTAAAATGAGGAATATAATTATCCAGGATGTGCTTGCAATAAAATTGTGCTTGCTATTTCTCTAGAGTTAAAACACATAACTGGTTTTCTATTTCTTGCCTAGAATTCTGCTCTCAGGTCCTCATCATGTCCCCCCTACTTTTTCTAGTTTGGCACACCAGCAGCATATTGAGATCTCTACCGCAGTGGGTACATATGAGTCTCAGGCACCTCACACCAAACTAACAAGCCTATGAGAAGCTTGAATGAAAGGCAGAAGGAATTTTTGTTGTTGTTGTTCTCAACAAAATGTATGTGCCTTATCAGATAAATTTTCCTCTGAGAGAAAAATGTATTTCTCATTTTCATCTAATAGCCAGACATATTAGGATTGCAGCAATATATTTAATAACATATTTCACTCAAGAATTTCAAAGTAATTTGTAGGTTATTACAGTATAAATGTGTTTGTTGTCCCCACAAAGTAGCTAGGGATTATGTATTATTTATAATCACTTTGTCCAGAAAGAAACTTAGATAAAGAAAAGGTTAGTGGTTTAATAAAAATCATGAAATAAATCACTAGTTATTCTCAGGATAAAACCTTAGACTTGGGACTGGATTGTTGCATGCATAGACCATGTGAGCCTTCTCAGCAAAGCTAAAATTTATTCTTGAATTCAGAACAAGAACCATAAGAATTTCAAGAAGATGCAATTATTCCTAATGGTTTTCTTTAACTAATACATTTATCTATTTACTGTGGTGGGGAATGGGCCACTTCGTGTATGGAAGTAGAGGTATCTATGGAGCAGCTTCTTCAACTGTTCTCTAGGACATCTTACTTGAATCCCTCCAATTTGACTTTTCTGGCAGTCTGGCTTGCCCTTCAGTCCTGAAATTGTTAAGTGGGTTATCAGTCCATGCCTGACATTTGCATATGTTCTTGGTAGGCAAATTTCCAGCCCTCATACTTTCATGGCAAGTGGCTTTACTCAGTGAGCCTTATGTCCCTAGACTTCCCTGATGCTGCTCTTACCTGCTTCTATTCATTCCCTTTCTGCAACACTCAACATGAGTTTCCTGAAAGCAGTCATTTTTATCCTCATTGGATGGATCACACAAAAAGCTCAGGTCCAGTACTCATTTTCCTCAGGTGAGCTAGGAGAGCTGGAAAAATGTAGGTATTAGAACTTACATTCCTTTCAGTGGGAGACTCTCATTTTCCAAGGGGATGTTGATTAATCATCCGGTCTCCCAGCTTCAGAGTCCTTGGTTCAGTTATGCATTTATATAAATGTTGACATGCCACACTATTATAAATTCATAAAGCTTCCATATAGTTCTTGTGTCACATTTTTTTAATAGGAGGGCTAGCATCTTATGTTTATATACTTTGTCTTATCTTACCTCCGTTTTGAGTTTAAATTATTATATTTTATTATTTATTTACATTATAATATGTGATAGGCAGAGAGAGAGAGAATGCAAATATGCTATGGGTTTTGGAGATAGAAGGACTCCACACAATCACTGTTTCTCTCCTTCCAGCATGTGGGTCTCAGCACTCCAGGCTCTGATGATCAGAAATTTGGATGAAGGTGCTTTTCCATGCTGAGCTGTCTCCCCAGTCTTTTATTCTTCACTCATTCAATAATGAGATTAGCAACAGAAGTCTTAGAAGTTTTGTTTGGCTTTGAAGCAATAAGATTTGACTGTTTGTAAGCTTTGAAAACTCCAAGCGAGCATCACCTTACAATGATTCTCAGGTATCTAAGCTGTTCCTTACCTAGACTTCAGATTGAGATACTGCCTCAAGTAACATGGCTGTGCCAGGAACCAAGGGCCAAAGTACCCACTGTCTCCAACTAGGCCAGGAATTCAGTCCTTCAAGCAAGACTCAAATTAAGCTTCCTTTTTACTATGAGTTAGACTTTTCCCCAGGCAACAAACAGGTGTCTCCTTTCTGGTCAGACTCCCAGAAAACAGATGTCCCTCTTTCCGTTAGGCAATTGATAGGTAGATTACCATAGTAACACACAGGAAACAGGTGTCACTTTTCCAGTTAGGCAATTGATAGATTTCCAAAGTAATACATCCTGTTTTAGCAGAATACATTTTGACTGTGGAATGTCCCTACCCTATGTCCCTATGTGAACTTTCCCACCGTGAATCCCTATTTAACTGCTCCTGAAAAATGAAGTTAGAGGAGGCTTGAACAGAAGATTTTTGTCTTGCCCTCTGTTCTTTTGTTTTCTTGTTTCCCATTTGTCTCACCTCCAGTTTCATTTCTACGTTGAAGGCCACGCTGGCCGGGTCATGGCTGCTACAGTTCATCTGTAAATATGGTTCAGGTAACATGAACACATTCACATGTCCACCTTTCTACAGCTAGCAATTTGTTTTAAGATGAGATATAATTTCTCTACCTCAAAAAGCTCTAATGTCATAGTTGCATTATTCAAGATAGTGCTAAGCACAGACATCTCTGACTGACTTCATCTTTGCTGTGTATTGGCTGACATGAAAATGTCCTTGGATTTGGGAATGGTTCATTCTCTTGACCTTAAAGAGGATTGTTGAACTTTCTGTACCTCATTCCCTTTATATGCCAAATAAGTGTAATGAGACTCAAATTAACTGCTAGTTATATAAATTAAATAAAATGAAATTAATCTTTTATTTTATGAATTAACTGGTATGCTGGTCTCTGTGACACCTGTGTTATCTGGGTCTTTTGCAATCAAGTACAGGCCTGGAGACTAAAAGACACAAGACTCCTGAGTCAGTTGTGTAAACAGATTGCTCTTTATTGAAGTTCCATCTCAGACTTATATACTAGGCCAGAGCACAGATTTAATTTTTTGTAGCCTGAGATGTCAAAGGTCAAGGGGAAGTGGGATTAGAATTTTTTTTTTGTAAAGTGTTAAACAAGGGTTTAAGTTGACTTGTAGAATTTTTTAGGCTAGAACAGTTCATTTAGGTAGTTAATAATTTTAATAACTTTTGAAAATTATTTAAGATATGTAGTCCATATAATTTTAATTGAATCTTTTGATGTTGAACTTTATTTTGTAGCAACTGATCCCTCAAATATTGAAAGGAAAAATGTTGAACTTTTTGGGGGGTAATCATTAACTCTGTCTTAGCTAAATGTTTTTGAAGTGTGGCAAAAGCTTTTAGCATTATTTGTTTTGTTTGATTTGGCCAGAAGAATGTCCTTTATATTGTGAATAATAAAGTCAGGTTATCTATGTCTGACTGGAGATAAAACATGGGAAACATATATCTGGCAAATGTTAGGAATATTTGTCATGTCTTGAGGAAGAATGACTTATTGATATTTGGTTGTTTATGTGATTTTTTCTTTTTATTATTATTATTATGAATAAAGAAGTCACATTTTCTATCCTTATATATCCTTATTCAAGGTCCCTTTCCACTCCCACCACATCAGGTCATTCTCTCTTCTCCATATCTCTTTGTATAGGGGTTTTAAAAACTAATAGAAGGGACACTAAAATTAAATTTATTTGAATTATTAGAATAAAAAGAAAAGGTAAAAATGAAAATTTTGAGATCTATAATTAATAAAGAATAGTTCATAGGAATTTTTATTGGTTGAAGCAAACTTGGCTGTGTGTCATTTATGATTTTTGGAAGGTCTTAGAGTAGCCTTTATTTATTTGATTTATTTAATGACAAAATGGCTGTGTTTTAGGGTGAAATAGAAGGGACAATATGTTTTATTTTTAGGTTAAGAATTTAGTAGTCTGTAATTTTTTTAATTAATGGGACATTGGTCAATCTATGTAGAATTGGTTGTTTTTTTTTATTTAATAGGTATAGGTGTAGGCTGTCTTATAATTGCTTTTAAGAAAAAATATTTTTTTTTTAATTTTAGAAGCTTGTTGAACTATGTGTTTTGTTTTGTTTTTGTTGTTGATATTGTTATTGGCTTGAGATCAGGCTGCAACTATTGGCCAAGTTTTATTTTAGAAGCAAATTTTTGATTAGCCAACATTTTTTGAATGACTTTGGCAGTCAAAATTACTTTTATTGCTTAAATCACATCTCGGCCCCAGGGGTTAAGGGAAAGGTGCTTAAGGACAAAGGGTTGTTATGTGAAATTTCTGACACCATCTGAACCAGAGGTTTAATCTGCCCATGGCTGCTTTTATATCCAAAATGACTCAGATACTTATATTAACTTCATCCTGTTTGGCCTATATCTCAGGCACATTGCTAGCTAGCTTTTTCATCTTAACTCAACCCATTTCTACTAATACGTTTTTCCATGTGGCCATAACCCGTGAGTCACTGTATTTCTACATGCTTCTTTCTTGGAAGCTGAATCGAGTCTTTCTGACTCTTCCCTCCTCTTCCTGTCTCTGATTTCCTACCTAATGCTACAGGGCTTGCCACAGGCCAAAACAATTCCTTTATTTACAGAATAATGCTCACAGACAGACATTCTCATCTCATTTCATCTTTTCTGTCTAATCAAAATGAAGGTATCAATTTTAATATAGCAAAATTACATAACAAAATAGCTATCAAGCAAGTACACTTTACAATATCTTGTCTTATTTGTATTTAACAAAATTAAAGAAAATATTCTTTTGACTTCCTTATTCTTGTAAGTCTAAAATTTATTTCTAATATACCTTTTAAAATAACTAAGAAAAACCATACGTATAAGTATTAAACCTTCAACTATATCTACATAAAAGACCACAGAAGGATAAAATATTACCCAAGTAAACAGGAAATGCAAGCAACTTCTAAATCTAGAAATGACAAAGATGACACAGGTCTTCCTAGACAGTAACCTAAAGATCCCTTATAAAGTTGGGGCATTCATCTTCAACCTACAGGCCCAGACTCCCTGGCATACCTTTCAGTAAAGCAGGAAATCTGAACTGCCCATTAAGGCATAGTTTATCAGTCTCTTATCCTTGTGTCCTGAAGGATGTTTGGCAGTTTCCTCTGCAAAGCAGGAACCTGAAGGAATATCTCAGCTTGTTCTGCCAAAGTTCAAATATCATTTTCCTTTGAAACCTTCATGTCCAGTTTATACAATATACTGTCAAGTAGTAAATACAAGAACAGTTTCTTGTCCAGTGGCTAACTGTTGCCACAAAGTAAATTTTTTCATGAAGTTTCTTTAACACCCATCATTCTCTTGAAACACATTGGTACTGCCAGGAGCAGACCTGTCTCACTATCCAGAAAAGTCTATGTTCTCAAAATATTTTAAATGCCATATTCTGAAGATCTTTGAACTTTTTGAAGATTTACTATCTAACTGAAATATAACTTTGTATATCTACAAAAAACCTAAGGAACATGATTATAAGTTTGGTTATTATCAATGATTATTAATCTACATTTCTTAATTACATATTATAATTTCAAGTGAGTTACATAAACATTATACCTTAAACAAAGGTAAAAAAAGTACATACAACATGACAAAATTGACCTTAAATTTGTATTAATAAACAAAAATCCATCTATCTTTTTTAATCATTTCTATATCATATTATCACCCACACATTTTTTAAAGAGATTGATTATTACCATTTACCATTCATATTGAAAACAAACATTTATATATAATATTTTAGAAATTTGGGTATAACATCTCCTTACTCCTTTCTGCTGATTAAGGGGTGCTTGCAATCTCATGGGGTCCTGAGGCTGAATCATCTTAACTGGCATCTTGGAAGCTGATCATCCCATCAGAAAATTTTCAGGTGGTCTTGGCAGATGAAACCATATTTGCCTGGAAACAATCTACAGGTACTCATCTTCTTCAGACACAAAAGCACAAAGTCTTTTCTAAAGCAACATATACTTAGACACGAATTTTAAAGTCAAGATACTTTTAAAATTATATATGTTTGTTTAATTTAGCATCCTTTGCAATCAATTGCCTTTCTGTAATTATCTCATTAAGAGCTAAAACATTAAAAAAATCACAATAATAACTAACTCAGACTCTGCCTATATTTGCCATCTATATGTGACTTTTTATATTTTACTCCTCTATTTCTCTTTTTTTAAGAGCTTTTTTACTCTTTTTCTTTTCTCTCCCAGTCTATGTATTCTTTTTCACACATTTTTACCTATTTAATGGTTTTTCCTCCATCTGAAACTGTTTTATTGTGAATCCTTAATCATCTCCCAACCAGAAGAGCTTTTAAAATGTTAGTATTGCTTTGATTGCTGACTCGGCCAATTTTGGTGGCTTTTAAATATGGCGGAGGTACCAGAGCCATGCTTACTTTCTCAGTACTTAATGGTACACAGCGCGTAAAGAGCCACTTTTTTTTGCCAATAAAGCTGAGTCAAGAAACATTTAAAAAAGCTACATTTCTGCTCACTGCCAGAAAACAGAGTGAACGCAAGAAAATACTGCTACCAAGAGATTGTCTTTGACTTTCTTCCCCCTTTGCTTCAATATAAACAGAATCTTTAAATTAATCAAATTCATCTAGTTGCTCATGTCGAGTCTTCTGACTTCTAGGAATCAGCCTTAAGTTGCCTTCTGTGGGCCTGCCATTTTTAAATTCAAGTGTCAACACCCCGGCAACTCTGTACCATGAACCAATTGACATGTACAGTTCAGAAGTCACTTTTGACTCTGTTTCTTTTCTGTAGAATAGAATGCTTTTTAATCTTTCTCAGGCTTTATACAGGTGTTGGGGCCCCAGATTGGGAGACCATCTATTTTTGTTTGTTTGTTTGTGTGTTTTCTTTTTTTTCTTCTTACTTTTATTATTATCAATAAAGAAGTCACATTTTCTATCCTTGAATATTCTTATTCAAGGTCCCTTCACTCTCCCACCACATCAGGTCATTTTCTGTTCTCCACATCTCCCCATTCCCCTCATAGGCAGGCAGGCTCAAGGTCCCAAGGTCCTAATATTGCATAGTTCAGTCTCCACTCCTGGCAAACCCAGTTTTCTCCCCCTAACATCTAGACTGAGTCAGGTGTTTCTCTAGGGGGAATGGGATCCAAAGGAGTCAGTCCAAGGTGTTTCTGATCCCAAGCTGTTCAGTGGTTGTGGTTTGCACCATAGGCATGCTTTGCTTTTTGTTTGTTTGTTTGTTTGTTTAGAGTCAACTAATGAGTGAGTACATCCCCTGCTCATCCTTCTGGATTTGTGATACCTCGCTCAGGAGGATATTCTCCAAATCCATCCATTTGCCTGCGAATTTTAGGATATCATTTTTTCTTACTGCCGAGTAGTATTCCATTGTGTAGATGCACCACAGTTTGTTAATTTACTCTTCAGTTGAGGGGCATCTAGGTTGTTTCCAGATTGTTGCTATTACAAATAATGCTGCTATGAACATAGTTGAGTTAATGCCATTGGAGTGTGACTGTGCATCTTTAGGGTATATACCCAGAAGTGCTATTGCTGGGTCCTTGGGGAGATTGATTCTCAATTTTCTGAGAAACCACCATTCTGCATTCCAGAGTGACTGAACAAGCTTACACTCCCAACAACAATGAGGAGTGTTCCCCTTGTTCTGCATTCTCTCCAGCATAGGCTGTTATCTGTGTCTTTCATCTTAGCCAGTCTGACAGGTGTCAGGTGGTATCTCAAAGTTGTTTTGATTTGCATTTCTCTGATGGCTAAAGATGAAGAGCACTTTTTCACGTGCCTTTCAGCCATTCATAATTCCTCTGCTGAGAATTCCCTTTTTAGATCTAAACCCCATTTTTTGATTGGGTTATTCAAGGTTCTTGAGCTCTAGATTTTTTAGTTCTTTATATATATTGGAGATCAGTCCTCTATCACTTGTAGGGTTGGTGAAAATCTTTTCCCATTCTGTAGGCTGTTGTTTTGCCCTATTGACAGTGTCTTTGGCTTTACAAAAGCTTCTCAGCTTCAGGAGATCCCACTTATTGATTGTTGATTTTAGTGTCTGTGCCACTGGTGTTATATATAGGAAGTGGGGAATAGCATCTATTACTCAGGATTTCTGACAATGTCCAAGCCATGGACAAATGTTTTACCTGCCCATGGCCACTCCCCCTCCAAAAAAAATAACTCAAAGGCTTATATTAATTTCATCCTGTTGGACCTATGTCTCAGGCACATTGCTAGATAGCTCTTTTATCTTAATTCAATGCATTTCTATTAATTTGTTTTTCCACATGGCCAAGGCTCACCTGTATTCATACTTTTTTTTTCTTGCTGGCTAAATCAAAGCACTCTGACTCTACCCTCTGCTACCTGTCTCTGATTTCCTGCCTACTGCTATAGTGCTCGACTCAGGTCAAAACATTTTTTTATTTACAGAATGATATTTACAGTATACAGACAGAAATTCCTACCTCAAAGGGTTTAAACACCTTTGAATGTTTTTTTATCATCAGTCTAGGTCAAGTATTGTGAGCTATATTTTGGGAAAGGTGCTACCCCCACACCTAGTAAAGTGGGAGAGGCAATTCGTAGAGGCCAGGCAACCATCCAATGTTTTCTACTTATAACAGGAATTAGCTTTAGTGTTATAGAGTTTTTTAAACCTTTTAAAATTTATTTTCAGAGTAAAGATAGACTTGTCTTTAAGATGTTAGGAGACTCGTTGGAGTCAAAAATTTGATTATCTTTTGAGTAGCAAGGAGAAATTGTTATACTTAAACATGTATAAAAGCAGCAATTGTATAAACAGCCTCCTGAGAAATAATTAAAACTTTTATGCCTCTTTTTATTATAGCTTTTAGTTATTTTGTTAAAATTTAAATTTATTACATTTAAAACAATTTTAATTTTTTAAAGCTGAACATTTTTAATATAAATTTATTGATCTTGTATAGAGAGGACTAAAAATTTTAGCCATTAATAACTGCACTTTCATTTTTTCTCTAGCACTCTTATTTGGTAGGGTGTTTTATATGTGAGTAGCAGCAGCAGCAATCTCAGCTTGTATTTTAGGATCAGACAGCCTGGAGTCTTTTAAGTTTGGGCTCTCTGCTGCCTCTCTGCACTCTGGTGCAGTGCAGTGGCGTGTGGTAGAATTTTCTTTGTATGTTGTAAATGAAGTAACTGATTTGGCCTATGTACAGCACCATGGAAGTGAGTGGAGAATCAGCACAGGCAGGCAGGTAGGAAAGGGTGGATTTAGTCAGTCTTCATCCATCCCCCGAAGAAGCAGCATGTAGGAATCCAGGTGAGCCACAGGCTGTGGGCCACATGGTGGAAGATTAATGGAAATGGGTTGAATTAAGATGAAAGAGCTAGCTAATAATGTGCTTAAGACATGGGCCAAACAGTGTAAAGGATACAAGCTTGTGATTCATTTCTTTGGGGGACAAAAGCCTCCACAAACCAGGTTCCAACCGCCACCGCGCCAGGTCAGAAACCTCTCGGACCCAAAACGGGCCAGGAAAAACTTACTAAAACAGTGGCGTGCCAGAGTAGACCATGAGCAGTAATGAAAGCATGTGTAATCTTTTTGTGGTTCATGGCCCTGACCCTGGCCGATGACTATTATTATAAGAAATCACATCAATTTGTCTTGTAACTTTGAAGTGGCAGAAGTCTACTCCAGAACCTGAAACTTTTTGATTTTTTTTTGTATTTTAATTTTTATGTTTTATAATCACTTTCTCCTTTTCAACCTCTAGTCCATCTTTAATAAATTTTTGTTTAGTCGGTGTGTTAATAACAGTGTCTTGTTTTTTTAAAAGTGTACCTACTCACTTTAAATCTATACTACATTATTGGCACTTACATTTTAATCTACCCTCAACCTTTATCTTACTTGCTTGCCAGCCTCTCCGAGGGTGATCTTTCAAAGTATCTCAAATTTTCAATCTTCCTGGGTGGCAAGTCTGGCACTAGGCTGGAGATATGTTAATATACCCTCAACCTTTCTTGAGGGAAGTCTTTCAGAGTACCCTAGTTCCCAATCACACTGGGGCCTCCAACTGTAATGCCTGCATTATCTAGGTCATTAATGAGTCAGGAACAAGCCTGGAGGCCGAAGGACACAAGACTGCTGGATCATTTGGGCAACCAGAATGCTCTCTATTGAAGCTCTATCTCAGATTTATATACCAGGGTGGAGAAGAGTGGATATTTCCCAGGTGGTTGGAAAATTACTAATTTTAGGTAAACAGCTTAAACTTCCTGTACTAACCCCACAGACAAAAAGCTAGAAACTACCAGGACAGGGCATGGAGCTCAGAAAAAAACAACTAGCAATCTACAGGTCTTGCCTTAAGGCTCAAAGTGCAAAAAAGATTATATAGGGCCCTACAGTTCTCCACAATAATGTTCCATTTTAATTAAGTGTTCAGACAAATTAACACTTGCCCAGTGTGTGACTATTTTTAGACAGGTTTTTAGAGGAAAATATCTAATCAAATTAAATAGAAAAATATATCTCTAAAAGGTCCACTGAGATATTTGCTAGAATAGTCTCATTCACAATCTTTTTGTCTTTTCTTATTAAGTTATAAAGAAGAGTGATTTGCTTAGGTTAACAAAGAAGTTTTATTCTCTACATGAAAGTGTTTAGCTCATGGAAATGCATTCTGTGGTGGGCTGAATGAGAATGGCTCCCTTAGGCTCAAATGTCTGAGTACTTGAAGTTGATGATTAGCTGAGGGCTGAGGGCGGACTTTGAGGTTTGAGAAGATTGGTGCCATTCCCAGTGTGCTCTCTGCCTCCTACTTGCAGTTGAAGATATGTGGTGCAGTTCTCCCTGCTACCATGTCTTTGCTCCATAGTCAGAGACATGGACCCTTTGAGATGTTAAGGCCAATTAGATGCTTTCTTTTGTAAACTGCTTCTTCATGATGTTTTATCATATAAATAGTAAAGTAGCTAAGATCCATTAATGCTTATTAGATAAAGTATGATTTTATTCATCTATTATCAGTCCATTAAATAGCCTCCCATCATTCAATTTTTTGTAAATTTATACTGTTGAACAACAATGTGAAAAAAAATGTACAACATTGTCAGCAGAGATGGTTCAATTCTTAAGAGCACTGGCTGCTCTTATAGAGGACCCAGGTTTGGTTCCCAGTATCTTTTTGGTGGCTCACAACCACCTATAAATCCAGTTCAAGAAGCTCTTATCTTTTGCTGTCCTTCATCACAGACTTGCACACAGCACAAATACAAGTACTCATGCAAAGCATTTATATATATATATATATATATATATATATATATATATATATATATATATACAAATATATGCATTGTATTTAAAAATATATATTTTATATATTAAAATATACATTTGAAATAGCAGTCAGTCTGGGGAGTTGGCTCTGTCTGTAAGTGCTTGCTGTACAAACTTTGTGACTTGAGTTCAGATGCCCAGAGCCCACATGTGTAGCTGTGTTTCACATCTGTAACCTCTGTGCTGAGAAGTAGAGATGAGAGCATTACTAGGGCTTGCTAATGGCCTAATTAGTAAGGGTTGGGTTTTATTAAGAGGCTCTATCTCAAAAATTAAGTCAGGAAAAATTGAGAAAGACATACAACATCAACTTCTTGTCCCCCCCCCACACACACATGCACATAAGCACAGATACATGTTCTTAGGTACAGAAACATCTGCACTATATAAAGACACATTTTTAATTGATACAGTAAAGGCATAGATTTACTGTTACAAAACTTCATTTCAGGGAAAGATAATTTAATACCTAAAGGCAGGGCCTAAGTCTAAGAAGAACTTAGAAAAAAATCTCATGAATGATCCTGACAGCCAACAGATTCAAAACTTGGGTTTGCAACAAAAGTTTAACCAAAAGTTTTCAAGAATTACTCTAACTTATACCCTTTGCCCAATCCTGAAATGCCAAGACATGTAATACTCCACTTATGTATCATTTTCTTTAAAAAAAGTTTTACCACTGAGCTCAGGGCTGAATTCTCTCTGCTTTGGTAGAACATAGGGTTTCAGCTAGGAAACCTGTCCAAAAGAATAAACAAAGCCGAATGTGTTTACATCAGAATCAAGCTCCCTGGTGGTCTTTGAGAGTTTCATGACACAGATAAAACAGTACAGCATGTTATCATTCTTAGAAGATTGCACAAACATGCACACAAAGGCATGCACATTTACAGACACACACAATTTAAATAAAACCTTGCTGTTAAGTAATACTTATTTTATATAAAACTTCTTATCAAATACTCAAATAAAAATTCACCTTTCAAATCCATTTCTATAATTTCTTAGCAATTTGAAAGTTCAATTAACCATTTTCCATCTGATAAAAATCTTAATTCATGTAGTAGATGTATATCAGTGTAGTACACAATCACAAGAGAGGACCATCTATATGGGGGATCATAATCTCTGAACTAGGTGCTTCCTACATTCTCATCCTGAACTCTCACCTTTTGGCCTTGTTAGTGCACAGTCCTGTCTTTCCATCCACACATATCTGACATCATACCCTTTCTCTTCACTATATTCAATGATGTTCATTGCCTACCCATGCCAATAAGATGGTAGAATATTTTGACAATGAAGTATTGGCTTATGCCTTTTCAACATCTCTCATTTCCTTTGTGCCACTTACTGCCAAATTTATTTACTGCAATAAAATTTTTGTCCAAACCCTTTCAGCTTAGTCAGCTTCTCTACTACTGAGACTCTTAGTCCTTGTGTCTTCATTAGACATCCATTGTCACAGAGTCAATGAAAAATCATGGCTGTCAGGGTTTTGTTTTTGTTTTATAATTTCTGAATTCTCTCTCTTAGATATTCAAAATAGAACTATATCCAAAAAGTATAATGAAACAGCGAGCAAAAGAGGAACCTGGTTGTGTCGCGTGCCACCTTGCCAGCAAGGAACACGTAACACCGGATCCTTCTCTTTGCAGTTTATTCGGGCCTTTCAAACATCTTCTTGTCTTTCACTCACTCACTCTCACTCTCACTCTCAGACCTATGACGAACGACCCACTCACTTACTCACTCACTCTTAGACGAATGACCCTGGGGAGGGGAGGGGGGGAGTCCGCTCGTGGCTAAATACCCTCTGGGCCTCCAATCCCGGTAAGCCACGTGGATATTGCCCATAGGTCCCGAAGCAAGCCACCATCCTTGCCTACAGCCAATAAGGAGTTGTTTACTCCCGAGAGCACTCACCATCCCATCAGGAAGGTGAAAGGCGGAAACCATCGCCACCTTTAGGGCGTGGTACAATGCAGCTCCCTCCATGGTTGCAGTTTGAATATGTATCATTCCATTTACTACTTGGATTTTTAACAGATTAAATATTGTTATGTCTCAGACAGAATGCCTGACATATACATCTTCAAAAAGGAAGCTTTTATTGGTTCATAGTGTTAAACAGTTTAGTTCATCAATATTTGATTTCATTTCATATATTTTGGCAACACATTACAGCATTAGAACAGATGACACAAGTTTCTCTTCCTCTGTCCTTCACTTTACTTGTGTGTACGTGTATTTGTGTTTGTGTGTGTGTGTGTGTGTGTATGCACATATATTTGTATTAGTGTGGGACTGTACTTGTAGATATGCCTGGATCTCTAGGTACCTTCTACTTTTTTTTTGAGAAAGAGTCTCTACTTACCTGGAGTTTTGCTACTTGAGCCAGCCAGCTCACCCATGAGCACTGAAGCATCCTCCTGCTCAAACTTTTCATCTCATACTGGTAAGATATTGCTGGTCTTCATCCAGCCCAGCACAAGAGCTTCCTACTTTTGGAGACAGAAAGAGGGAGGGAGCATGGGGAAGATATAACAAAAAACGTCACTTTAGGGACCTACTTTCCTCAGCTGAATTCCCCATCTATCTTAAAGGTACCTGAACCATTGAGAATAGTATCACTAACTTCAGACTAGCTATTTAGTACATTTAATTGAGCCTGTGTGCTCAATCTATATTCAAATCAAACAAACTCTAAGGTGGTGAGATTTGTATTATGTTAATTTTTTTATTTATCTTTTGGTTAATAGTTTTTTGTAAGTATAATGATCTCTTATTTGTTATTTGGGAGTTAATTATATCATGAGCATCCATTGTCCTGTATGGGTTTTACTAGCTTTTTTAATTTTTTAAGAGAACTTATAAATGTTTGATATATACTGTCTTACTTTTTTTTTCTGTTGCTATTGTAAAACCATCATAAAAAATGTGAGCTAAGGGTTAAAGTGTTTGTTTTGGCTTATACTTCATATAGTCCAAGATCAGGAAGTCACCTGGACAAGGGCTGATCACTGTCATTTGCAGTCTTGAAGCAGAACTATGAATGCATTTTGATACTGGTCAGCTCACTTTCCTGCATTATAAAGTCCAGGATTTCAACCAGGAAAATGAGTGCCACCCACACTGGACTGGTCAT
The DNA here is from genome assembly GCA_004025045.1 of Sigmodon hispidus. Classification (NCBI taxonomy): domain Eukaryota; kingdom Metazoa; phylum Chordata; class Mammalia; order Rodentia; family Cricetidae; genus Sigmodon; species Sigmodon hispidus. Next base: position 90,075 of record PVIH01006464.1, on the reverse strand, counting down.
CTCACCTCAATCTATGTCATAAAGAAAACCTCTCAGAGACACACTGAGAAACCCATCTGTCAGGTAAGTCTAAATTCAGCTTCTTCAATGCCTTTCACAGTGAGGGAATACTGAGTCTGCAATTAACATGAGATAATATTCTGTGAAGGACTCTTACTTGGGTTCATTGAAATCTTCTAGGTGAGCACATCAATTACAAAGATATTCATGTGAAAGATTTAGCCTTCTGCCTGTTTCCCATCACCTGCTGGTGAGAAGGACTGTTTCGCTGCTATCACTGCCCTTCTATTTGCTGCTACTAGAACAGAGCTCAAATAAGAGTACCTCTTGGGAATCCACCATATTTTTCATTCTAGCTTGACACTACTGAGGCCTCCAGCATCTTGGACAAAGCAACTACCAATTTTTTAGCCTCTGTAATGTGAAGACAGACTTATTGAATAAGACAATTTAATAAATCCCCTTTCAACACATCCACTCTGTTGTTTCTAATCATCTAAAGAACAGAATAGATAAATATAATAGCTGATATTTCCTTTCTGACCTCTTTCCTGGGAAGCCATCCTGATAGTATTTCATAGGATTCCTAGTCTGCACTGTTGCTCCCCTGCCATTTTGACTCTGATTCCACAGATGCAGTCATATTTAACTAGGAATGAGGCTTTGTGCCAAAAAGGCTCTATTCACAGATTCATATATTTTAATTGCATGAGATTTTCATACATCACAGAATTAATATTTTTATTTGTTTAATTACTTAAAAATTCAAGGCATAATTTTTTAGGTGGCTGAGAGAGGCTGACTAGTTAAAATTTACTCTCACCTCTTCCCCAGAGTATGTGTGTGACCTTGAACTCCACAGATTCTGCACACACAGCTTCAGTATTAAGATTCCAAGTCCTCTTCCTGAAGCTGATATGCAGCCACTTAAAGCTACTCCACTATGCAGTGGATGCATGTGCTTTGTATTTAGAAAACTCTTCCAGACTGGAAAATGAACCCTGGGCTGGGTAAGAAAAGGCAGAGAAGATAATGGGGAGTGACAGAATACATCTCAGTCATCAAACTGTCCTTTTCTGAAACATGAAGCCCCATTTCATGTTAAACATTAAATAGGAATTTAAGTTTAATCATGATATACTTTTAAACTAACGTAACCATATTTTCTTCTAATATTAATTTCAAATATTTTTTTCTATCTCAAATAACTAAAAGGTCAACTGCAGCATGACCTTGTGAACATTGTATTTGAAGTCACTAGATCCAGAGTCTGTTCCCTGCAGATAGGAACGCTTTTTGAAAATGCTTTCTTCAGGAGCACAAAATATCTGTTTCTTTTGGTGATAAAGTATCTCAGTCCACAATGTGGTTCCAAATGAATAGTGAAAATTGGTTGTTACAAGTCAGCTTTATCTTTTGCAGCAATAATTAACAACCCTGGAGCCAACCTTGTTTCCAGGAAGAAAAAGAACACATAAAAACAATTTTGTATATGCGGTAGCTGAATCCAGATTTTGCAAGCAAGATTATAGTAAACTTAAACAGATGTCATGGGGTGAACATCTTTTCATTATACAGAGTAAGGGAAAGTGTGGGCCTTCACAGTGGTTAAGGTTGATAATCAACTTGTTGGAATTTAAGGGACAAACCTATGGACGTATCCATGAGGATGGTTCCACTTTAAGTTATTTAAGGTAGGAAGATCCTGTGGGCAGAGCCAATTCATGGGCTTGGGATACTAGACTGTATAACAAGGAGAAAGCAGGCCAAGGATGAAAATTTCTCTCTCTCTCTCTCTCTCTCTCTCTCTGCTTTCTGGCTGAAGATACAATAGGAACCACCTTGCTGCTCTTTCCTCATCACAACGGACTACAGTCTAAAACTGCATCAAAATAAGCTCTCTCTTCCTAAAGTTGATTTTTCGGGTATTTTGTCATAGAAACAGGAGAAATAATTACCTTGCCTAAACCAATTTTAAGTGCTCCTTTCTTAAGCAATTTTATCATCTCTTTTGCTAATCTTTTTTTCTTACTAAATTTAAATCTAAGTAGTTCTTTTTTTTTTTTTTTTTTTTGAAATCTGCTTGCTTCTTTCTTCCTAATACTGTGGGAGAAAAATAATTAGAACACTCTCTGATTCTAAGTAACTGACATATTTTGCTAATTTCTTTTGTCTTTGGCTCGCTTATAATTATTTTTATCACTGCTGGAGAGATGGCTCTGAGTTAAGAGTACTTCCAGCTCTTGCAGAAAACTATAACTCAGTTCTCAGCACCCATGTTGGGCAACAGACAACAGTTTATAAGTCTAGCTCTAGGATGTGTGACACCTTCTGCTGGCATCCTTGTGCACTGAACACATGTGTCATAAACTCACAGACACACACACATACAGATACACACACACATACAAATATAGTAAATACTTCTATGTATTCTAGGGGGTACAGGGTTGACCCAGTGATCTGTCTCCTCTACATCTTACACCTCTCAGTGCAATCACTGTCTTGTTTTTGTACTCTGCTCTTCATTGGTTTATAGCAAGTCTAAAAGGTGCATAGCAGTGAAAGAGCAGAACCAACACCATTCTGAGAACAGGCCTCCATATGGTGACCAAAGGCTGAACTCAAGCCTCCAAAATATGCTTTGACAACAGAGTTAAAAGCAAACATCTCTTATACAGTCAAACAGGAGGCAAGATAATAAAATTTAACAAGAGCCAGATGTCTCTGCAGACATCTCATAACATGCCATAAGTCCTGTCAGCGTTCTATAACCATTAGCAATTTTGTGCCAATCGCCTGACCAATGATTTCAAAAGATTACTTCATTCTATGTCCCCTTAACCAATCCTAGACCACCAAGACATACAACTTTCTACTTGTAGTTTTGCCCTATATAAGCCCTCTGTAATCAAGGCTGGGCTTTTTCCTGGTACTGGAGTGCTGGAAGAAGTGTTTGCCCTGGCTCAAATAAAGAAACCTTCGATCTTGTTGGGCTTTTGTGAAATATGTGCAACAGTACTATCTCATTGTTGCCTATATTTGCTTATTGCTATCTCTATATCCTCATCCATAAGTCTGGTCTGTAAGTTCTTCCTCTCTCCATATGTCTTTATTGTTTGATTTTTCAATTACTCTGTGTGTATGTGTGTATATGTGTGTGTGTGTGTGTGTGTGTGTTTGTGTGTTTGCTGTGGAAGTCAAAAGAGAATCCCAACGGAGCTGACATATTAGGCAAATGTCCTGTCAGGTCCCCTGCAACCAAAGCTCTTACCTCCAGGCCATCTCTCCAAGCTTTATGTAATTCCTTAGGAAAGATGCTTTTTTCTTAAAATAAGTTTTTTCCTTAAGCAAGTTTACCTTCTGTGTTTCCTCAGGTGTCCCCCATGTTTCAGTGCTTAGATATTGTTTGTTTGTTAAATATTGGAGATTGAACTCAGGAGCTCACTTTCCCAAATCTTTCTTTGCTTTGAAGTTTGAGATGAAGATCACTGAGTTACTTAGTTGTAAAAGTTGACTTTGAGCTACTTTGTTGCCAAGACAAGCTTTGAACTTTCCATCCTCCTGCCTCAGATTTTCCAAAAGATATAGGCCTATACCACAGGATTAGTTGTTAAGATTTTTATCTATCATCTCAAAATATTTTCTAATACACAGGAGGAAGTCCTAATAAGCCCTAGCTTATTATGGTAGCTTAGTTTTATAAAGTAACAGAAAGGCTATATCAGAGGCAAGGGCTTTATTATGTAGATTGGCTCAGGGACTAAAACATCCTATGGTATCTAGCCATCTGTAGTGGTAAGGTGAAGAAAGCCAACAATAAATTCAATAGTCAGCATACAATTCTGAAACCTGTGAGCCCCATCTATACATAACCTGACAGAAAATATAGCCCTGGCATGGCTTACATAGCCAGATCCAGAGAGCAAATATCTATAGTGCATACTTTCTGTCCTATTCAGCCTCTGACCAGCACATGCTTAACAGGGGAAAATAATTTGCCTTAGTTATTCATCATTTTTTTTTATCATTTTTTAAAAAATGTCAAGGTGAGGGAGAATCAAGGTGAGGGAGAATGGAGGTAGAGAGAACTGGAAAAGAAAACTGGAATCAGGGACATCCCTGAGAATAGCTAGAAACCTAGAGCAATGGAAACCTCCAGGAATCTATGAAGGTGACCTTAGCTAAGACTCTTAACAATGAGATACAGAGCCTGAATCAGCCATTTCCTATAAAATGGCAGGACTTTCAATGGAAGAACTTGACTCCAAACCAGCCACATAAACTTTGGCCTACAATTTACTCTTTCTAAAACATATTCTGGGACAAAGGTGATGTAGAAATTATGGGAGTGGCCAACCAATGAGTAGTCCACTTTATGGCACATACTATAAGAGGGAGTCCACCCCTGACAATGAATCAGATGCTAGACAGCCTAGAGATCTAGAATAGAACACAACTGTCAATAAAGAAAGAAAAAACTTAATGAACTCATTCATTCCTAACAATATTCTGCTATATTCCTAAAGTGTTACCTAGCCTAAATTAACTAGCATCTGGCAGAAACAAATGTAAGGGACTCACAGTCAAATATTAGGCAGAGCTCAAGGAATCCTGTGGAAGAGGTGAAGGAAAGACTATGGGAGCCAGAGGCTTCAAGACAAACAGGGGAAACAGCACAGAGTCAACTGAGCTGGCCTCATGGGGGCGCACATAGGCTGAATCGCCAACCATAGAACTGGCATGAGACTGACCTGTGCCCTTTGCAAAGGTGTTGCAGTTGTGTTACTTGGACCTCTTGTGGGATTCCTGGAAGAGGAAATAGGAAATATAAACAATAAGTGTTGTGAAATGGTGGGAGACAGACGTTGGCAAGTCTGAGCCAGGGTGCCCCACTAAAGATAACTCAGACCTCAGAGGAGGCAGTCATGTTGAATATCATCCTGAGTGGGAGCCTCTGAAAGAAACACATTTTACAGGCTCCGTTCACATGAAATGCTTTATGGAGGAGGGGGTGGAAAGGGAAAGGGAAGGAAAAAGAGAAAGAAAGGAAAAGAGAGTGGAGGTGGGAAGCATGAGAGACCTCCTAGAAAGAGAAAAAGGAAGAATGAAAGAAATCTAAAGAGGAGGGGTCTTTTCTTAAGGAAACTATGGAATGATGTCAGGACTCTGGGTTGGCAGGGTATTGTCTGCTTATTGGCTAGGACTACAAGAAGTGAGTCTGAAAGCTAACTGTAAGCCCTCCACCCCAAGTGACTTGGTTCTGGGTGTTTTATACCAGCTGCAGAAAAGCGAACTAAATAACTGAGGAGCCAAAGACAATCTGTCTGCATGAAGCTTTCCCATTTCCCCTGAGATTTCTAGAAGGAGCAACTCCCCACTTGGACAAAAGAGCTTGAACCTTGTGCTAGGGCCTCTACCATACTGCTTTTCTGCTCACAGCATTTATACTTTTCCAATATACCTCTTTCTCTAAAAGGTAGCCTGTATCAGTGTCTCTCTTGAATCTCACACCTGAGAACTTTAAGTAGGTTGGAGCAAGGCTGGGTCTGGAGGAATCAATGGATGCAATTTGAGGTTTATAGAAGGAGGTAATTCAAGTAGATCAGATCAATCAGTGGGATCATGCTGAGCGGAAGCCCTGGAGGTCATTAGAAGTTCTTGATTCCTCTTTCTGCAGTTCAGGTGGATGTGCTGTGCTTTGGGACAGGGACAGGTGCCATGGCTAGGTAATAAAGACAGGGAATTTACAGGGTGAATGGCTTCTCTACCACCCCACTGTCTCACCCCCACTGATACTAACCTCACATGAAAGCCTGGTATCTTAAAATGAACACGTGGCAGACTTTTCCTTTCACCACAATCTCAAGGCCAGATCTGGTCATATTTACTCAAAGATGTTGGTCAATTAGCCCCCACTTCTGCCTTAGTTCAAAGTGACCAAATTAGAGACAGAAGATCCTTTAAAACAATGTTAAAAATCCAAACATGGAGAAAAAACCAGGTTTCAACTTATGGAGTCCCACTCTGCTCTGTGGGGTCTTTCCAAGAGCCTTACATTCTCCTTCTGTTTTCTTGTCTCCCCTCACAAATAAAGCTTTTTTTTTTTTTTTTAAACCAGCAGTTGCTATCTGTTGTGTCTGAGATTCCTTATGAACTTGATCTAGGCCCCCTGGATAAAAACAATAGCCACTTATAATCATATGTGTTTAATAATTTCTCAGGTTTATTTTTTTCTGATATGATTTAAAATTTTATTTGTCTCCTCCCCTGATATCAGCTGGACCAGGGACACATTCCAATGCTCAGCCAAGTATCCCTGCCTCTAATTCTATTCATTGTTGTAAGTTCTGTGATGACACTTAGGGTGGTTATTCATTTGAGTATGGGAGAAGTCCTATCTCGGCAACACCTTCCCTATTGGTTGGAGAAATAGGCAGGGACATCCTGTGAGTTCTTGGGCAAGGGGATAGGGACTATGAGGAAAATTCTCACAATGATGGCTGGCTGGAGCTCTGGGGAGCTCACTGAATCAACTACCTGGGAACCATCTGAAAAAGTAACTAAGCCCTCCAAGGATAGGCAACTGTCCCCTGTCATGGACAGTATGTGGAGCCTCAAGGGGAGGGTTTATACTGTGTTTCTCTGCCTGGACTGGCACCTTGAAGCCCATTTTCTTCAGAGGAACACCTAACCCAGTCTTGATATTAGAATGAGGAAATCGAATTTGACTGGAGTAGATGCTAAGCTAATCCACCTTGGGACCACTTGCCCTTTCTGGGGAAGGGTTAGGGGCTGGAGAAGAGGGAGGCTAAAGACTGACTGAGAGAGGTCATGTGGGAAGGGAGTTGGAACAAGGGGATACATCGATTAAAAATTGAGACTTTATTATTTTTTAAAAAGGTTTGTTTTTTATTATATAATTATTAATTTTTACTTTCATTTTTTTCTTTTTTATTGTGAATAAAGTCATATTTTCTACCTGTATATGTCCTTATTCAAGGTCCCTTCCCCCTCCTACTACCTCAGGTCACTCTCTCTTCTTCACATCTCCCCATCTCCACACCAGCATGGGCAGGAGGTACCAAGGTTCCAGTGTCTCAATGTCCCAATATTGCTCAGTTCAGCCTCCACTCCTGGCAGATCCAGTTTACTTCCCCCAACATTGAGACTAAGTCAGGTGTTCCTCTAGAGGGAATAGGACCCAATTTGTCAGTCCAAGGTGTTTCAAATCTCAAGCTGTTCAGTGGTTGTGGATTGCAGCTTGGACATGCTTTGATAATTGCTTTTTTCTGTTGTTTTGTTTTGTTGTTCTTTTCGTTTTCTTTACTTTGTCAAGAGTCCACTAATGAGTGAGTACATCCTCTGCTTATATTTCTGGGTTTGAGATACCTCCATAGGACAATATTCTCCAAAATCATCCATTTGCATGCAAATTTTAGGATATCATTTTTCTTACTGCTAAGTAGTACTCCATTGTGTAGATGTACCACAGTTTGTTAATCTATTCTTCAGTTGAGAGGAACATAGGTTGTTTACAGGGTCTTGCTATTATTAATAGTGCTGATATGAACATAGTTGAGCTAATGCCTTTGGAGTGAGACTGTGCTTCTTTAGGGTATACACCCAGAAGTGGTATTGCTGGGTCCTTGGGGAGATTGATTCCCAGTTTTCTGAGAAATCGCCATACTGCATTCCAGAGTGGCTGAACAACGGAGGGGTGTTCCCCTTGCTTTTCAACCTCTCCAGCATAGGCTGTCATCTGTGTCTTTTATCTTAGCCAATCTCACAGGTGTCAGGTGGTATCTCAAAGATGTACTGATTTTCATTTCTATGATGGCTAAAGATGTTGAGCACTTTTTCAAGTGCCTTTTAGCCATTTGTCATTATTCTGCTGAGAATTCCCTTATCAGTTCTGAACCCAATATTATGATTGGGTTATTCAAGGTTTTGGGCTGTAGATTCTTGAGGTCTTTATATATTTTAGAGATCAACCCTCTATTACTTGTAGGGTTGGTGAAATTTTTTTTTCCATTCTGGAGGCTGTTGTTTTATCCTATTGACAGTGTTTTTGGCTTTACAGAAGCTACTCAGGTTCAGCAGGTTCCACTTATTGATTGTTGATCTTAATGTCCATGCCACTGGTATTATATTTAGCAAGCAGTCACCTGTGCCAATTTGGTAGTAGGGTATTTCCCACTTTTTTTTATTAGGTTCAGAGTGGCTGTGTTTATGTTGAGGTCTTTGATCCACTTGGATTTGAGTTTTGTACACAGTGACAGGCTTGGATCTGTTTGCATTTTTCTACACACTACCAACCAGCTATGCCAACACCATTTGTTAAAGATACTTTCATTTTTCCATTTAATATTTTGAGCCTCTTTGTCAAATATCAGGTGTTCATAGGTTTTTGGGTTAATGTGTGGATTCTCATTTCTATTTCATTGATCCACAAGTCTGTATGCCAGTACCTGGCTGTTTTTATTACCGTAGTTCTACAGTATAATTTTAAGTCAGGGATGGTGATGTCTCCTGAGGTTCTTTTGTTGAGCAAAAATGCTTTGACAATCTTAGCTTTCCTGTTATTCCAAATGAAATTGAGTACTCTTCTTTCAAGGTCCATAAAATATTGTATTGGGATTTTGATGGGCAGTGCATTGAATCTATAGATTGCTTTTGGTAGAATTGCCATTTTTACTATGTTGATCCTACCTATCAGGGAACATGGGAGAGCTTTCCATTTTCTGATATCCTCTTCAATTTCTTCAGTGATTTAAAATTTTTGTCAAATAGATCTGTTACTTCTTTGGTTAAAGTTACTCCAAGGCATTTAATACTATTTGCAGCTATTATAAAGGTTGATGTTTCCCTTATATCTTTTCTTCTTTTATCTTTGGTGTATAGAAGGGCTACTGATTTCTTTGAGTTAATCTTATACCCTGCTACATTGCTGAAGGTGTTTATCAGCTGTAGAAGTTCCCTGGTAAAATTTTGTGGGTCACTTATGTATTCAATCATATCATCTGTAAATAGAAATAGATTCACTTTTTCTTTTCCAATTTGTATCCCCTTAATCTCCTTGCATTCTGTTATTGCTTTAGCTAAAATTTTGAGAACTATATTGAATAGATTAGGGGAGAGAAGATTTCCTTCTCTAGTTCCTGATTTAAATGGGATTGCTTTGAGTTTTTCTCAATTAAATTTGATGGTGACTGTCATCTTCTTGTAAATTGCCTTTATTATATTTAGATACTTTCCCTGTATTCCTGATCTCTCCAGAGCTTTTATCATAAAGGAATGTTGGATTTTGTCAGAGTTTTTCAGCATCTAAGGATATGATGATGTGGCTTTTTTTTCCTTCAATTTGTTTATAGGATGGATAATGTTTATGCTTTTTGTATGGGATGAAGCCTACTTGGTCATGGTGGATGATATTATATTTATATATATATATATATATATATATACGATTTGCCAAAATTTTTGTTGATAATTTTAGCATCAATATTCATGTGGGAAATTTGTCTCTAATTCTCCTTCTTTGTTGTGTCTTTGAGTGGCTTGTGTATTAGAGAAATTGTGGTCTCATAAAAGGAATTTGGCAATATTCCTTCAGTTTCTACTGTGTGAAATAGTTTGAGGAGTAATTTTAGTAAATCTTTTTTGAATGTCTGATAGAATTCGGAACTGAAACCATCTGGAATGAGCTTTTATTTTTTGGGGAATGGGGAGACTTCTAATGACAGCTTCAATTTCCTTAAGGTTTATAGATCTGTTTAGGTAATTAATCTGTTCTTGATTTAATTTTGGTAAATGTATGTTACCTGTCTAAAAAGCTGTCTATTTCTATTAGATTTTCCAGCTTTATGGAATATAGCTTTACAAAGTATAATCTGATAATTTTCTGGAATTCCTGAGGGTCTGTTGTTATGTCCCCCTTTTCATTTCTGATTTTGTTGATTTGGATACTTTCTGCTTTTTAATTACTTTGGCTAAGGGATTATCTATCTTGTTTACTTTCTCAAAGAACCAACTCTTAGATTCATTGATTCTTTGTACTCTTCTTTTTGTTTCAATTGTATTGATTTCAGTTCTAAGTTTGATTATTTCCTGCCATCTATTCCTATTTCAGTTTGCTTCAAATTGTTCTAAGGCTTTCAGCTGAGCTGTTAGTTCTCTAGTGTGAGATTTCTCTAGGCTTTTAATATAGGCATCTAGCGTTATGAATTTACCTCTTAAGACTGCTTTCATTGTCTCCAACATGTTTGGATAGATTGTGAATTCATTTTCATTAAATTCTAGGGAGACTGATTTCTTTCTTAATTTCTTCATTGACCCAGAGGTGGTTCAGCTGAGTGATGCTTAGTTTCCATGAGTTGGTAGGCTTTCTTTGATTTTTGATGTTGCTGAACTCTAACTTTAGGCCCTGGTGGTCCGATATGATACAAGGAATTATTTCCATATTTTTTATATCTGTTGATATTTGGTTTATGACCAATTATGTGATCAATTTTAGAGAAAGTTCCATGGGGAGCTGAGAAATATTCATATTTCTTTGCATGTGTGTGGAAGCTTCTGTAAATACCAATTAAATCCATTTACATCAGCACTTCATTTAGGCTCCTTATTCCTCTGTCTTGTTGACGTATCCAGGGGAGAAAATGGGGTACTGAAGTCTCCCACTATTAGGGTGTGAGAATTGATGTGGGATATGAGCTTTAGCAGTGCTTCTTTTACATAGGTAGGTACCCTTATATTAAGGGCATAAATATTCAGGATTGAAATCTCCTCTTGACCAATTTTTCCTGTGATGAATAAGTAATGACCAACCTGGTCCCTTTTAATTGATTGTTGTTTAAAGTCTACTTTGTTAGCTATTAGGATGGCACCCCAGCTTATTTCTTAGGGCCATTTCATTGAAAAACCTTTTCTTTATTTTTTTTCCTTCTTTATTTTGTATTTATCAAAAAAACAGTAAAAAGAATTTAAAATGCAGAAGAGTTAACAATAACTATAAAGAGGATAAGAATCATAAGCATGGCTTATCAAGGGTGGTAATGCAAATAAGATTGCTACACATATATTTACTTTGTGTTCAGCTTTCCCTCTGAATTGTTTTTTTTTTCCATCCCTGTATATCCTTATTCAAGATTCCTTCCCCCTCCCACCACATCAGGTCATTTTTCTTCTCTGCGACTCCCCATCCCCTCCCTGGGCAGGGAGCAGACAGTCCTATGGTCACACTGAGCCAATAATGCTTAGATCAGTCTCCACTCCTGGCCAAATCCAGTTTTGTCCCCCCTCCCTCAAGGGTGAGTCAGGTGTTCCTATAGTTGGACTGGGGTTTGAAGGGTCAGTCCAGAGTGTTTCTGATCCCAAGCTGTTCAGTGGTTGTGGTTTGCAGCTTGGGCATGTTTGGCTTTTTTTCTTGTTTGTTTGTTTAGAGACCACCAGTGAGTGAGTACATCCCCTGCTTATCTCTCTGAGCTTGTGATACTTCGCTCAGGAGGTTATTCTCCAAATCCATCCATTTGCCTGCGAATTTTAGGATATCATTTTTTCTTACTGCTGAGTAGTATTCCATTGTGTAGATTTACCACAGTTTGTTAATCCATTCTTCAGTTGAGGGACATCTAGGTTGTTTCCACATTCTTGTTATTACAAATAATGCTGCTATGAACATAGTTGAGCTAATAACTTTGGAGTGTGAATGTGCCTCTTTAGGGTATATACCCAGAAGTAGTATTGCTGGGTCCTTGGGGAGATTGATTCTCAATTTTCTGAGAAACCACCATATTGCATTCCCAAGTGGCTGAACAAGCTTACACTCCCACCAACAATGGAGGAGTGTTCCCCTTGCTCTGTATCCTCTCCAGCATAGGCTGTCCTCTGTGCCTTTTATCTCAGACAATCTAACAGGTGTTAGGTGGTATCTCAAAGTTGTTTTGATTTGCATTTCTCTGATGGCTAAAGATGAAGAGCACTTCAGGTGCCTTTCAGCCATTCCTAGTTCCTCTGCTGAGAACTTCCTTTTTAGATCTCAACCCCATTTTTTGATAGGGTTATTCAAGATTTTGGGCTCTAAATTCTTGAGCTCCTTATGTACCTTAGAGATCAGTCCTCTATCACTTGTAGGGTTGGTGAAAATCTTTTCCCATTCTGTAGGCTGGCGTTTTGTCCTATTGACAGTGTCCTTGGCTTTGCAGAAGCTTCCCAGCTTCAGGAGATCCCACTTATTGATTGTTGATCTTAGTGTCTGTGCCACTGGTGTTATATTTAGGAAGTGGTGGCCTGTGCCAATTTGTAGAAGTGTAATTCCCACTTACTTTTCTATCAAGTTCAAAGTGGTTAGGGTTAAGTTGAGGTCTTTGATCCACTTGGATTTGAATTTTGTGCAGGGTGACAGGCTCGGATCTATTTGCATTTTTCTACACCCTTCCTTCCAGTTATGCCAACACCATTTGTTAAATATACTATCTTTTTTCCATTGAATGTTTTGGGCCTCTTTGTCAAAGATCAGGTGTTCATAGGTTTTTGGGTTAATGTCTGAATCCTCAATTCTATTCCATTGGTCCACAAGTCTGTTTTTATGCCAAGACCAGGCTGTTTTTATTACTGTAGCTCTATAGTATAGCTTGAAGTCAGGGATGGTGATACCTCCTGAGGTTCTTTTGTTGAGTAAAATTGTTTCGACAGTCCTGGCTTTCCTGTTATTCCAAATGAAATTGAGTATTGTTCTTTCAAGGTCCAAAAAATATTGTGTTGGGATTTTGATAGGCAGTGCATTGAATCTGTAGATTGCCTTTGGTAGAATTGCCATTTTTACTATGTTGATCCTACCAATCCAGCAACATGGGAGAGCTTTCCATTTTCTGATATCCTCTTCAATTTCTTTCTTCAGTGATTTAAAATTTTTGTCAAATAGGTCTGTTACTTCTTTGGTTATAGTTACTCCAAGGTATTTAATACTATTTGCAGCTAAAATGAAGGGTAATGTTTTCCTTATTTCTTTTTCAGCTCTTCTATCTTTAGCATATAGAAGAGCTACTGATTTCTTTGAGTTTATCTTGTATCCTGCTACATTGCTGAAGGTGTTTATCAGCTGTAGCAGTTCCTTGGAAGAATTTTGTGGGTCACTTATGTATACAATCATATCATCTGCAAATAGAGATAGCTTCACTTCTTCTTTTCCAATTTATATGCTCTTAATCTCTTTTCATTCCCTTATTGCTTTAGCTAAAACTTCGATAACTATATTGAATAAATAAGGGGAGAGAGGACATCCTTGTCTAGTTTCTGACTTTAGTGGGATTGCTTTGAGTTTTTCTCCATTAAGTTTGATACTGGCTGTCGGCTTCTTGTAAATCGCCTTAATTATATTTATGTATTCTCCCTGTATTCCTGATCTCTCCAGGGCTTTAATCATAAAGGAGTGTTGGATTTTGTCAAACGCTTTTTCCGCATCTAAGGATATGATTATGTGGTTTTGTTCCTTTAGTTTGTTTATATGATGGATAACATTTACAGTTTTTCATATGTTAAACCAGCCCTGCATTTCTGGGATGAAGCCTACTTGGTCATGGTGGATGATATCTTTTATACATTGTTGTATACGGTTTGCCGAAATTTTGTTGAGAATTTTCGCATCAATATTCATGAGGGAATTTGGTCTGTAGTTCTCCTTGTTTGTTGTGTCTTTGAGTGGCTTGGATATTAGGGTGATTGTGGCCTCATAAAAGGAATTTGGCAATATTCCTTCAGTTTCTACTGTGTGAAATAGTTTGAGGAGTAACGGCAGTAATTCTTCTTTGAATGTCTGTTAGAATTTGGCACTGAAACCCCTGTTCTCTTGCTTGCTGAGAATGGAAATCAGGTTGTCTGGAAAAATGATAAGTGCTCTTCATCCCTGAGCTACCATCTCTCTAGCCCTGCTCTGTTCTCCTTTCTACATTGTGGATTAGCTTAACTTTAAGGAAAAATTTGTTTACTAGTATGTGCTTCAGGCTTTGTACTGAACAACTGGTGGTATCTCTATTCACAAACAAAATGCAAAACAGTGCTGTCATTGTCTGCATTCAAAGTGAAGCCAAAAGTTACTGTAAGCTGAAATCACCCAAGGCAAGGCACTATTTTTATAGTATGTAGTGACCTACAGCAGGGTCTATCCTGATCTCCACATTTTTGTGTTCTTCTCATGGTAAGATTTTACTTGATAGGCATAATATACTTATATGCCTATACTATCCACATTCTTGATTTCACAATATGTTGATAAAGGTTAACAAATTCTAATCTTTCATTCTGATTAAATAGACACTACTCTTTCTGGGTAATTTATTTTAGCAATAGTTACTTGACTCTAATGTTTACAGCTCACGAACTTGGGTGGATAGCCTAGTTCCAGGGAAGAGGAAAAAGCCAAGGGCTCTAAGTGCCAATGGGTGGGGGTCTTTAAAGAAATACATACGAAAGCAAGATGTGACACATCTTTGTTTTCCAGTATTGGGCAAAGGGGTAAGGTACAACAGACAGTGGTTGAATCCTGTGGTGCAAATCCAACTTTTGAATCTTTTGTCTGCTGTAGAGTTCAACTGTAGACCCGGGCCGTGTTCTCAGGGACCAAGGTGTGTGTGAATCCTTGAACTGGGACCCACCCTCCAGGTCCTCACCTGTGTATGTATGTGTGCGTGTGCTTGTGTGTGTGTGTATGTGTGTGTTTGTGTACATGCATGTGACTGTTCTTATTTAATCATATTATATGGGAGAGGAATATATGTGAAAATGTAGTTCAGAGACCATCTCTAGATGAACTTTCTCAGGATCTTTCTGCTTTATTGTTTTGAAACAGGTTCACTCACTGACTGGGAATTCAGTAGGCAGGCTGGGCTGACAGGCAAGGGAACCTTGCTGTGGCTGACAGAGTGTGGATCTAACTCCCTGTGTGCCCAGCTCTTTAGTTAAGCATCATTTCTGGATGTGTTTGTGAGTTGATTCTGGACATTAATTTTTATTATTTATTTTATTAATTAATTGTTCCCAGCTGGGTCAGGGTTTCCTCTCTCTCTCTCCTCCAATCCTTTCCTCAACCTCTCCCTTCTCCCTCATTCATACCCTCTCCCTTCAGAAAAGTGAAGGCCTTCCCTGTATATCTGGCAGCCAGGGGATATCAATATGCAGTTAGACTAGGTACCTCTTCACCTATTATGGCTGGATGAGGCAACATAGCAGGAGGAAAGGGTGACAAGAGTGGGCAGTGGAGTCCTGCTTTGTCTTCCTTGGCTCCCCTTGATGATGGACTGTGAGTGAGAAATGTTCTCCATGGAACAATCAATCTAAGAACAAATCTCTCTAAGGCTTGCTCAGCTTCTTTTTTTTTCTTCACAACTCAGAATCTCCTGCTCAGTAGTGGCACTATTGGTAGAGTTGTGGTCCCTCTCACCTCAATCACTACTCAAGAAATAATACCCCCCTCACACATACAAACACATAGACTGGCCTAAATGCCAGTGTAATAGAGACCATTACTCAATGGAGGTTCCTTCTACAAGTAAATAACAATGTGACAAGAGGTAACTAGTATATCCAGCAAGAAACATGGAGCTGGGGAGGGGATGGTAGCCTTTGATGGTTTGAGTCTGGAAATCTCAGTACAAGTGAGAATTGCTGGCACCTCTGGAGTCCTTCAGGAAGTTACAGACTCACCAGCAGGCTCTCAGTCAGGAGCTTTGCAATAGCTGGGATGCTAGAGAAAGGGGATGGCTTCTGCACTTGACATGGCTGGAGCAGATGTCCTATTCAGATTCTATTACCTAGATGGTCTGTGCTTCTGCAGTTTGGCTCAAACCTGTGGCTTAGCTGGAAGCTTCTGCCAAGCCTGCAGTTCAGTTGTCACCATGCCCCAAATCTCTCTAATTTGGCTAATATGCAGTCACCACCAATAGTAACTGTCCTGCAGCAGTATTAGGTGTCCTCCAACAAGGAATTTTGGAACATGCAACCCCTTTAGATATTTTGTATCCATTTTGTAACCGAGAGAGAGAGAGAGAGAGAGAGAGAGAGAGAGAGAGAGAGAGAGAGAGAGAGAGAGAGAATTTTGGAAAATATTATAATGCTCTGAGCATTCATATTAGTAATCTATATTGAAACATCTATGTTTGTCAATGACCAGCTGACAAGAAAGAACACAACTACTGTGTCAATGAAACACTCAGAACTCATTAATTTATTAATGTGCAATAAATCTAAAAAGTGTGTCTGTTTCCTCATGATTATGATCAAACCACAGACAATGCAAGACCACTTCTTCCATTTCTAGTATTATATAATCAATGACATTATTTGTTACATTGTTTTGGGAAGGCTTTGAAAGTGTACACATTTGAGCATGTGAGTACACAAAGAGGCTAGAAGAGATAGTCAGACCCCTGGAAGATGGAGTTAAATATGTTTGTGAATCACCTATTATAGGTGCTTGCTAGGAAAGACAGTCAGGACCTCTGCAAGAATGGCATGATCTAGAGATAAAGATACGAGAGATAAAGAATACTATATGCACCAAAGAAAATTCTAGACACTAAATAGAAATCAGTAAAGATCAAGTGGAATGAGACTTAACTGAGTTCCTACTACAAGGAAAGTAATTCCTGCTCTGGGTTTGGGTGGGACAGAAAAAAAGTCTTGCTACAAACAACAGGATGTTTTTCTTGGAGTACTGAATACTATCTCTCATTCTCTCTCTCTCTCTCTCTCTCTCTCTCTCTCTCTCTCTCTCTCTCTCTCTTTTTCTGTGTGTGTATGTATTCCATCAGCAGTTGATGAGTAATTTAGTTCCAACATTTGACTATTGTGAACAATGCTGTAGTGAAAATGTGGGCATAGATGTTATATTAATATAACATTTTAATTCTTGTGTATACATAGCAAGACTCTATATTTCTGCTGATCATGGTAATACTATGTTTGAATTTTAGACGAATCTCATAGTCTTTTTCACTGCTACTAGTACTAATTAAAATCACCAACACTGAATAAAGATGGTCATCACTTTTCTTTCTTGCCAGAATTTAGCTTCCAACTGTAGATTTAAAGATAACTAATTTTTACTGTGGTGAAATTGTAATAGGTCTAACAGAAATGAAAACATTCTAAAAAGATACTTGTGTCTCTTAATCTGATTATCCCAAAGAAATAAAAAAAACTTCTCATAAATTTCATGCAAAAAAAATAAAAGACATCTCATAGAGGGCAGGACTTATCTCCCCCAAAGAGACTTCACATAGTTCTAACAACTTGTCATTTTACAGGATGAGACTGAAGTTAGACAAGCCTGGGACAATGGTGGGCAGGACTACACCTTTACAGTGACTGATTAGCAGTTTATATTCTTGGCCCTGAATTTAAAGTTTTAATCTACAAGACCCCAGTGATGGATTTGTAGGTTCCTTAAATCTCCTTATTCCTTTTTCCAATGAGGCCACATTAAACAAATCGCCTCTTTTGCTTTTCCTTTTAAATTAGTTCCATTAATTAGATTATTGAAATGGGTGTTTATTTTTGGTTTGTGGTAGAAATTTTGACCTCTAAGTTAATAATAATGTAGTAATTTATGACATTTTTCTCATTTTAAGTTGGTATTTTTAAAAAATGAATGTAAGATATATAGCTACAACAAGGTTATAACAAAGTATAACACTATAGTTTCAAGTCACACTTTTCTTTCTTTGATTCATATTTCTGGCATTTTTTCATGAAAACCAGTTGGCTGTAGCAACTGATCGTTGCATTTAGGCTCTGTTCTCTTTTCAACCAATCTAGGAATTTCATATGAACCAGTGTCATGCTGTTCCAATCACTACAAAGGTAGAGTATTATTTAAAGTCAGTTACAGTAATGTTTACTGTTTGATTCTTTTCTTCAAGGTATCATTAGCTGTTTGATATTTCTGTATGAATTTTAAGTTAGTTTTTTCCCTAAAATTTTGTTTTATTTTGGCTGAGACTCACAGACTATTCAGATGGCTTTGTTGTATAAATATTTCGAAGATATTAATCTTTCAATTTATGAAATTGGTTACCTTTCTCTATTTTGTGTCTTTAGTCAAATTCAAAAATGCCTTAAAATTTCTCTCACTGTATATATTCTTCTCCTCTTTGTTTATGCATATCCCCAGGCTAGTTTGCTCTCTTTATTTCCCTTTCTGATCTTTCACTATTATTGGCATACCAACTATTAGAAAGCACCTTTGAGTTACTGAATTTTAAAAAAACATTATGAATTAGTTGTATACATATATAAATGCATACACATGGAGACATTAAAACACTGAGATGTTACACAACATATATTGCAAATTATGAATTAATTTAATTTAATCAATACAGTACATATTTTGAATAATTTGAAAATACAAATCTCAAATAGGTAAGTTAGAAAAAATTTGTGACTACAAAACTTCTCTTAAAAGCTTTGTGATTTACTTACTAGAATGTCTGAGAAATGGGAAGGTGAAATGCTGCAGGTCTAGAGCCTAATTTTCTTATCTTGGGCAAGTTTGATTCCCTAAAAATGACCATTTCCTGACCACACCTGTATTAAAACTAACATCTCACAAATAAAATATATTAATAGTATCAGATCTATTAACATCTCAGATCATAAACTTTCATTAATCAGAAAGCTCAGAATACAATTAAAGAACTTCTGAGGCCATTGGGAGAAGTTTCCTGTCTTACTATAACCAACATTATATTTAAAATATTCTTGACTTATGACTTTTTTGTTCTTTTGCTATAAAGCTCCATGAAACTGTGTCACCTGGGAGCATGTAGTCTATGGTAACCTCACTCCATGTTTGTAGGGCCATAGACACTCAAAGTAGGTTCCAGAATAAACTATCACTTGTTCCCTTTGAGGTGAGAGCTGTGGGGTTTTTGTGTTGACTCCCACATGAGTCAATTTTTACCAGATCACCAGGCACTTTTCAAATGAATAAGAAACAACTAACTATCTAAACTCTGACTTATTAAAATGCAGACTGGCCCACCAGATTGAGGCAGTGTCTAAGAGAGAATTGAAGAAGTAGTTGGAGTAGAGGCAGGATATTTCCAGCTGATATAAACATCAGACATGTTTGTGTAAAATAGAACTTAAAGATAAATGCATATAGCTTCATCAACTGTCTTTGTAACACTAATTAGGGGCTAGTGACACTATTGTTTTAAATTTATAAAAGTGTGAACTAAGTAAAAGAAAGAGTTAATTATTTATCTCCATCCACACAGTTAATAAGGTAAATGCAATTAATTGTAAAGCACAAATTGGAGAGATAGCTCAGTCAGTAGCATACTTGCAAACAAGCATGAAGCCCCGAGTTCATACCTCACTCACACATGTGAAAGGCAAGGTGCAACAGTACACACCTATAATCCATGCACAGAGTGAGAGGAAAAAGTGGAGTCCCTGAGGATCATGACCACACAGGTCACTTAAATAATTGTTCTTTGCTCAGTGAAAAAGCGTTTTTCAAAAAGTAATGTGGATAGTTACTTTAAAAGTCACACCCCCCCTACACCCCCCCTGTCTGGCTCCCACATGCACAGGCATATATGTGAATGTACACTTTCAGGCAAAAGAGTACAGTGAGACATTCATACACACAAAATTCAATATAAAAGTAGATCATGTTCACTATCCAAATCTTCAAATTTTATTAATGGAGATTAAACAAGTAAAATAATATACCCACTTTGTGCTATGTAATATTCACAAAAAGCATGAGTTCTCAGCTAAGCATTTTGAGCTTTAATATAGAATCTACCAAAATAAAAACCTCTAGTTTCTCTACTTGAGCCTGACAATGTCCACTAATATAGAAAATCTCCAAGAGAGCTATAGCAAAAATGAAACCAGTTAACTTTACCAATTAAAGAAACAAAACTTACAAGTCATACTACTGTTGTCTTTGAACATCTAGAAAGATCCTTAGTTCTACCTTAGGAAGTGTGGCTGAGGTCATTCTTAAATTAGGACCCAGGAGTGTTGAACTTCAGCTTCCTCCTCCAGAAAGTTTTTGCACACTAATTAGCTCTGTGGCGCCTGGGCTTGTCTTCATTAATCTTCTTTCTTTCTTGGCACCAGTTCCAACACAGACCTGATATTGACATCATTTTGACTATTTTCTCTCTATTGTTTTACATAGAAAACATTAATAAACAGGTTTATGGTATCATCGCACAATATATCCTGTTAAATAAACACTGTCCCAAGTATTTCTCCATAGTACAAAGATGTTAAAAGTTGAAGATTCAATATTTAGCCTCTTTTGAAATATATATTTGAAAATTCTGATAAAGTAGAATGTGAACCTCACAACCAAGTCTACACCCTTTACAATGATCAAATAATATTTCAGAAAAGGTCACAATTAGAAAGGGAGAGTCAGAAGAGAGGTGGAATTCTGTCATTCTGTCCACCATGCTAAGACTGATATTCTTGAACTCTCAACATGTGGAATTACCAGCATAAGACTTGCAGAAGATTGGCCTGCTTTGTATACCCTGTTATGGAAAGAGGAGTGCTGATGATGATTTATATGCAGATAGTGATCAAGGATCAAGGGAGAGATGTTTACAGTAGGCATACATGTACATGTGCATGCATACACACACATACACATTTTTGAGCCTTAATTACAGAGAGCAGGGGTAACAATATGCACACCAAGTACTTGCATAGTCTCAGAAGCTAAGGCTAAAAGAAAAGACTGGAGGCTACAATATCATTAAGTGAAAAATGAAAGAACTCTAGGATGCTCAGAAATAAAAAGGTGTTTGTGATGGAATATGTAGAATGGAGCCTATACAAGCTACTGTGAGAGGCTGCTCCTATCCTCCAGGTATCTGCACAGATGGTACCAGCACAAAGCCCTATGTGTGTGCACAATGCTCACAAATACGTTTCCTTTACAACTGTCTTATACATGTGCCAATTTTCTTAACATCTGGATGATTGCTTGACTACTTGAGATGAGAATTTCAAAATATGCTTACATTTCTAGTCATAGTTATTATAGAATGCAGAGTACTTGTCACTAGCATTAGGTTTCTGTCTCCAAAAACATTATTAGGTGTTTATGGCTCAAGTAAATCCAGAAATCAGCCCTTATCAGAAGAGAGGTTCATATTTGAATTTAAGGAAAACTAAATTATTTGATCTTTCAAAATGTGTTTTTTCAAGTATGCATGTGTGTGTCGGTGGGTGGGGGGTCCCCCCTGCAAAAGTTTACATGCACTATTTCTGTATGTACAAGTGCCCTAAGGAACCAGATTTGTTAGAGTACCAGTAACTGAAGTTGCAGGCAGTTGTAAGCCACCTGCTATGGTTGCAAGGAAATAAATACAGGTCTTCTGCAAAAGTGGCAATCATTCTTAACTGCTTGTGTAACTTTGTATATAATTACTAGATTTTAAAAGGTTTTTATCTGTACTAAGGATAATATGCTTCATAGCCTGAGAAATGTGCTTCCCTGCTCCCTCTTACATGGAGTGGGTGTATAGAAAAAACTTTACATATGCTGTACTTTTGACAGTTTAAACTGTGTAATCTCAGCACATTTGTCAATATCAGTAACTCCATGAGTTCTAACTCATGCACATACTGATGATGGACATAAAAATTGTTTGTTCAAAAATATTAACTGGGTTTCTATAATTCTAAGCTTCAAATTAGATATCAGATATAAAACATGGTTATTATTAATAATATATGCAGTAAATGTAACAGTTTTTGAACAGCGCTTACTGATGGTAGTGAGAAAATACATACAGTTTTACAAAAAAAAAAATAAAAGACAAAGAACACTCTAAAAACAGTAAGGGACTGAGAAGACAGTTGAGTTAGCAAAGAGTTTCTGTGTAACACAAAGATAAAGATGGAAACTCAAATCCCAGCATCTGTGCAAAAAGCCAGGTGTGATGGCTCACACTTGCAATTCCAGCATAAATTATTTGAGAGAGAGAGAGAAGGATTCCCAAGACACACTGGCCAGCCAGCCAAGCCTGAGGACCCCCAGCAGATGTGAGAGATTCTGCTTTAAAAAATAAAGTGAACAGCTTCTGAGGAATGACAGTCAAAGTTGTCCTCTAGCCTCTACATACACCTACACACATTACAGACATATAAGAGACAGAGAGAGAGAGACAGAGAGACAGAGATAGAGACAGAGAGGGAGAGGGAGAAAGAGGGGGGCACATAAAGGACAAAGGGCCTGGCCATTTGGAATAGGTTAAATTTGTCAATGGTGTCCTCGTTTTTGTAACAAGCACCATCCTCCATTTGCTCACTGATGTTTTTGAGGCTGTGTGATTCAAGTATACAAAGCCAGAACTTGATTAAAAATAAAACTTTGACAAAGAGAAACCCTCAAATTCTATTTTGTACTATGAAATACCAGAAGGCATATTTGGTTTTGTGCAAAAACATGATGCATTATACTATTTGATATAATGCACACACAAAGTTACATCATAATGTACCTATAAGAAAGCTATGAAAACACTATAAATGCTTAAAATATTCATTTTAAGAAGTGTAAACATGTTGACCTGAAGAGATGGCTCATCATTTGAGAGCATTTGCTGCTCTTGCAGAGAACCCAGGTTCTGTTCCCAGCACCCATAAACACACACACACACACACACACACACACACACACTCACATTGGCACATACATGTTCATATGGCATATATTTACACAGAGACAAATAAATAAAAAGAAATATTTAAAACTAAAAAACATGGACAATTAGTTGAGATGAACTAGGAGGAACACAAATAGATGCTGTCTCTAGGTAGAATAACTGCAAAAATGACTTGGCCAGGAGATGAGGGATGCCATAATCCTCATCTTCACCAACAAGCAGGACCTACCTGATGCCATAAAACCCCATGAGATCCAGAAGAAACTGGGCCTGACTGGGAATCAGGACAGGAAATGATATATGCAGCCTTCCTGTGCCACCTCTGGGGACGGACTCTATGAGAGGCTCACATGGTTAACCTCTAACTACAAATCCTAATGAGCATCCTCTACCCATCAATCACCAGGAAGGAGAGAAATCAAAAACCCATTCATAGGATTATTGCCATTATCATCAACCTCTTTCAATTGACACTTTCTTTTTTGAATCTGAAATCTGGAGTTACTGTTCGATTGTTTAGTGGGGTTGGGGTTTTCTTTTGTTTCCTTTTTTTTTTTTCTTTTCCCCTTTGCTATGCGTTAGGGTGATCTGATCTGATATTTGACACGAATACAGTGCTAGATGCTCTTGTGTCTTCCAGCAAACGAGTAGGGGTAATAGCAGCTTTTGGTAAAGTCCTTTATAATAATGGTTTGAGTTTTTTTTTTTTTTTATTTTGAGAGAATCTTTTTCCCCCCAATGTATGCTTTTTTCCTTTTTGCCCAGTTTCTTATCACTTGCTGTAGATGGCTTATTTTGCATTCATGCAGACTATGTTGCAAGTCTTTTTAATCTAGTAAACTGAAAATTATTGCTTAATCAAACTGCTGTTTGTCCTTTATATTTAAGGACTCCCCCCTTCCTTGTTAGCGCTAACTTCAGCAATTTCAAATGTGACCTTTTATATCCAAGACCAATATGATTACCTTAGCCCACAGGGGCAAAATGAGTAATACCAGTGTAATGTTCCAGTTGCCCACCTGTGTGTTAAACAAGTAATGTAAGAAATCCCTTCAAGTGTCAGCTGTTATCTTGCATGAGTAGAAGTAAAAACTGGAGTTCCGTGTCCCCCCCTCCCGCCCCCCCCCCGTCCCCCTCTCCCCCCACCCTGCTTACCATACGATACGGTAGCTAACTTAACGCTGCAGAAAACAATTGTAATCCGTACAAGGGTGCAGATGCTTTTCCACTGGAAAGTTGGTAACTTTGCTGTTTCCCCTTTCTTCTTACCTTTAAAAATAGACTCTTTCAGAAAAATGGAGCAATAATGGTGTATGTCACACCCAGATGGAATATTTAGAGATACTTTAAATGACTTTCAGGCAAAATTGGAATATATTAACTTATTTCAAAAGTCTTAAAATCAGTAGCTTTAAAATTATTAAACATTTACTTTGTTCACTAATAAAACATTTTAAAAAACCAAATATACGTTCCTTTTACCTAGCTGAGAAAAAAATGCACATCCCTATTTTCACATTACAGCAACTGATTAAACTGTAGATATGAGCTTTTTTTTTTTTTAATAAGTGAATGATCTACATCTCCATTAATTAAAACACTGGAAAAGATGCTTTATTTTTTTTTTTTTTTTTTTTTTTTAAAAAAAGGCATTTAGTTTTGCTTGGTTGTAGAATTAACTCATGCAAAGATATCCTGTTGGTTCGGTCTACAGTGTCTCCTTTAAGCAAAGAAAATGTGCTAAATGAACAGTATGGACTGGAGGGATGACAGTTAAAGGGGAATTAGGTTGAAGAGAGAACCTGCAGATGACAATGAATGTAAATTTATTTTTCTTTAAGGGTAAACATTGTGCTCACTGGTGATATCTAGATCTTAACAAGATTAGCTGGTTAGGATCAGTTACTAGATTGAGACCACTATGGTAATATTTTGAACCAAATGTTAATGTTGATTCAGAATTGCGAAACAGCATCTGGTTCTTATGTAGCCTTAAGGATTAATGTTGTGATCCTCAAGGAATTAAACTTAGGGACTTTCAGAAATGTAGACTGCAAGGGCAGTATACAGGAAAAAGTGCAGTGGTTTTGTTTATATGAAGGTGTCTGAAAATTAAAATCAAACCAGATATCATGGTATAGTTGGACAGTATTGGTTCTTCATGTTTTGGCCATATTATATAATGGAACTTTAACCAAAGATGTATAAGAAACACAATTCTATACAAAAATGAGCTGTAAGGAAAGCTGACTTACAACAGGTGAGAAGTGGTGCTATTTTGTAGGCTCCTATTGGTGCAGAGGGATTTTTCTGAATTCAAGATGCAACTAAAGCCAAAAGTTCTCATTTTCACATTAATAAAGATATTTCTAGAAATGAAACTGATTCATATATTTAAGTGCATTATAGTTGCTTTTTAAAATTCCCAAAGCTCCACCATAAATGTAATTCTTAGTGTTTTAAATGATTTCATTTTAAGGTACATAAATATGATTATACAAATATCAATACTATAGTAACATCCTGAAACAAACTAAGCACAAAGGTATAAAAGCCTGAACTGGAGGAAACTTGAAACCCTCATGTTGATTCTTAAATGTAGTATTCTAACTTGTGACAGTCAGATTGGTAGACAACCATTTTTTTTTGTGTGTGTATCTTAAAATAACTGGGGGCATAGTTAAAATGTTATACAAGTGATTGCTATTACTGAATGTTGCAGGTAATACGGGTTATTTTTAGTTTATTTGAAATGTCTGAAAAGGTGTGTGGGGGGAAACATTTGAAATTTGAAATTTTCACTTACATTTCTTTTAAGAGTATATATATAAGTTTTATAATTGATGTAGTTAAATTGAACTACATTATAACCATTGATGATTATGAAGCAGGAAATTAGAGACTGCAGAAAAAGTTGAAATGAAAAAATTTTAAAAAATCTAAAATGTTGTTTAATTGTATCAGTTTCTGTATTTGTGTGAATTTATAAACTTGCAGTAAGTTTTGAATGAAGTTAATCTTGTCTAATATAAGTAAATGAGTTTGTAGACTGTGATCCCCTCCCCCAAGCTAAAAAGTGCAATACTTGGAATTGTTCTTTATGGTTGTAGTATTACTGAAGCACTAACATGTAGAAAACAAAAAAATTACACAGTGGAAAAAAAAAGAAAGCTTAAAAGAATTTTCTATATATTTAGAGCCACAGTCATCCAGCTTCTAGGGCTCCCAGCTTGGGGATCTGGTGTGTGGTAATATCAGCCAGACTTACCCTCTGGTCTGCTTGGTCTTGCTAATTCCCAAACCACAGTAGACCATACTAAACCCTGACAAGGAACCACTGTCTCTAGTATTAGTTTTGTCAGAAATCAATTAGAAAATAAAGAAGGTGCCATTTTCCAGTTTGAAGTATCTCAGTAAGCTGCTATTTTCCCCCAAAGAAGATATATATTTTTTAATAAAGAAAGTGTGGTTTGAAGGATAGTTCTGACATGCACAGGTGAGAAGCCTCCTGTTGAGGCTTTCCACGGCAGACTGAAATAGACTGAAAGTAGATATGACTGAGAGGGAAAAACTTGAAGGAACAGGTGATTAGGGCTTTTATTTGAAGCTAATGCTCTGAGAGTGGGAACCAGGAAGTAAGGCTGACAGTGCTCCTGGAGTGATGAAGAACTCCAGCTGCTAGAACAAAGCACATAAGCTCTCCATCAGGCAGCAACACAGGATTGAAGCACTTTTATTTTTGGAAAATGTTTGATATAATTTTAAGGAATTGTTCTGAAAAATATCAGTACAAACCAAACAGTATTTTCTGCTAATGTAGAAATCACTAATATGTGTTTATCAGAAATGAAAGTAAAATTTCGTGTTGTGTAAATGTAGTACCTTCTAACTACAAAGAGGTGATGAATGCTGACAGTTGAAAGAACCTGAACACAAACTCACCCATAAACACACTAAATGGATGTATTATAAAATATAATTGCACTATGCATAACAATTTCTGAAATATTTTGTCAGTTTAGGTAATGTTTGGACCTAATGGCAAAAATTTAAACTTTATCAAAAATAGTTTAATTTTAATCAGTCACAGAGAAATGAGCCACTGTCATATGCTGGAGTGAGCATTTACATTTAAGCCCTGGGCTGAGTGAAAGAAGTCAGGCACAAAAGCCAGTGTGAGGGCTCTGAGCCCGGAGAGAGAACTGAGGTGAGTGGTTTTCCCATGGTGGGGAAAAGACAAATGCAGAGAACTAGACTTGAACTAGAACTAGAAGAGCGCAATGAAACTGTTTGATTATCCATGACGGTGTCTTCACAGTCTTGTAAATAAGTTATCAAAACAGAGCCACATGCTTCAAAACATAGTGTGTCTGAAGAAGGGCATGTTACAGTGTGCATGTAGAGGTATGAGAACAACTTTCAGGAGTCAGTTCTCTACTTCCACAGTGTGGGTCCCAGGGATTGAAGTCAAGTTGTCAAACTTGGTGGCAGATGCCTATACCTCTTAGGGTCTTCTTTATGGGCCTTAGATGGATATTTTAAAAAGTAGATTGAGGGCCTGAGGACAAGGCACCAATTAAAGTTATTCTGGGTCTAAATGAAACATTGATCTTGAGTCCACTGTTGGAGTAAAGAAAAGTGCTCTGAAGGACATTGCTGGGGGAACAGGAAAACTAACAAAATCTGCAAGTAAACAGTATTAAATCAACACTGAGTTTGGGGCCATTTTATAAGTTTCACATTGAAGTTTTTAAATGGGCTAGTTTTTCAGTATTCCTAATTATTCAGTACTACAACAGAAATAATATAACAATCAAATGTGGCAAAATCAGAAATTTCTGAATGTAATAAAGGGTACTGTCTTAGTTAGGAATTTATTGCAGGCAGGAAATACCATCACAAAATCAACTGTTATAAAGACAAACCGTTATAAAGACATCAAAAAATCAACTACTCTAAAGTGGCTTGTTTATAGTTGAAGAATCTCTGTCTATTATCATCAGGACAGGTAACATGGCAGTGTACAGGCAGATATGGTGCTGGTATAGTAGCTGAAAGTCCTGTATCTGACAGGCAACAGAAAGTGGTCTGAGACACTGGGTGGCATCCTGAGCATAGGAAACTAACCTCAAATCTCAATGTCTGCCCTCCCACCACAGTGGCACATTTTCTCCAATAAGACCATAACCCCAAATAGTGGTTACTTCCTATGAGATTATGGGGGCCAACTATATTCAAATTACCACAGGTACAAAAATATTTTCTATATATTTCTATGAGAAAAAAATATGAAATAAAATTATTTGATATAAGATTAAAGACAAGTAGTGGAAAAAGGAAAATGAGAAGAGAGGAAATAGACCAGGGAGTATAAGAAAGAACCAAAAGAGAAACAAGAAAATATGAAAATGGAAATGAGAGAGAGAGAGAGGAAAGAGAGAATCTGGTTCAGTCCCTTTCACAGCACCTGGATGGTGGGTGGTCATTCTATTCTTTGTTCTCTGAGGTTGCCTAAAGCTTTCTCAGCCCACTATTAACACCAAATATATAGCATATCAAAATAACAACTGAAATCAAATCCCATTATTATGTGGGAATCCATCCATGTGTGATGTCATTTATCTGATGAGTTCATAAAACTGACTATTCTTTCCATGTTTGAATTTATTTGTGTGTTTATTGTGTTTAAAAATATAGATGAATTCATCATTCTACAGAGCTTTAATTAGAATTTTAAATAAATTATAAGAAGACTGAATGAAATTTTACAATCAAATAATGATGTTATGATTGTGTTCTCTTCCCTGGTATTCTTGATTTCTCCTATTAATAGCAATATATCTGAATCAACAGGCATTAATACTATATGTTAATGTTTTTATTAAAATTTTTAATTTACTAGATCATTCATGACACATAAAAATTTGTAATTTTTATGGCAATTTATTGTAATGTCTGTTTAGAATGGAACTTTCCTGAAGGCCAAAGAAAAGATTAAAATCTTAAGGTCAAGGGGTTAAT
This sequence comes from Sigmodon hispidus, assembly GCA_004025045.1. Classification (NCBI taxonomy): domain Eukaryota; kingdom Metazoa; phylum Chordata; class Mammalia; order Rodentia; family Cricetidae; genus Sigmodon; species Sigmodon hispidus. The sequence continues at coordinate 61,357 of PVIH01006464.1, read as the reverse complement.
GTTAAAATCCTATCTTATTATTAATGAAAATAAAAATGTGATATCAATTCTGCCCATCATTACAATATTGCACTTGTCTTGACCTAAGTAATTGCCTTAGTGCCTAATGACATGGCTGCCTCTGTTATTGTTATTGTGCTGTGTTTGATTTTTGAGATGGATGTAACCCAGGCAGATATTCAAGTCACTCTGTATCCAGTGATAACCTAAACTTCTGGTCTGCTGCTTAAATCTGCCATGTGCTAGGATTGTAGGCAAGTGTTATCACATCTAGTTTTTACTATGTTGGCAATGAAAAGGCTTTGTGAATTTAAGGCAGATGCTCTACATATTGAGCCACATTCCAGTTTCCCAGCTCCTCTTCTGAGTCATCATATATTGACTGGGATGTTATATGGACCACAAGTAGATGGAGCCAAGATGCAACAGCTCTGGACCTAACCATTATGACTCAACTTCCTTTATCACCAAAGCAGGCAACATGTAGCAAGTCTCTATAAGATGGAAAGGTAAAAGGCAATACTGAAGACATGAAAGAAGATATTGCAGTTAGTTTTCTGGATGTCTTATTTTATGACTGTGCCATATAGGTACCTTTATTCTAACACAGAATTTCATCTAGGGAAAAAAACCAACAAACTCCAACAAACCCTCACAAACAAAAACAAACAATCAATAACAACAGAAGCAATAGACTAACAGGAACAGAACAAACTTTATTTGAGACATTCTTCCAATTCAGGGAAATAACTAATGGAAGTATCTTATAGTTACCATTCTCAGTAGATTTGTGGCAAATGAAAAGGAGACAGAACAGTTGGCTTGCTGACTTTGTTCTTCTATCTCTACCTCCTACGCAGAGAGGCTGATCTTAATTTTTTTCTAACTGGGTGGTAAACTTAGAATTTGTGTATTTGTCCAGGGCAAGCTGTGTCATCACAGAGAGACAGACTCTGAACCATATCCAGAGCAAACTCAGAGATGAGAGAACTTCAGGTCCTGGGTTGCCTCACAGAGAATTCCTCTCTGGGGGCCAGTTTCATGCCCAGGGTCTGGATCTTAGACTCTAGTCTAGCTGACTGGCCCCAGGCTAAAACTGAGAGGGTCCTTTCCCAGTGATGCCTTGCAGAAGGGACATTCTTCGGGCTTGCCCTGCCTCCAGGGTGAACTGCTTCATCATAGACTAACAGACAGATGCCTTTGAAATACAGACCTGTGTCCAGAGCAAAGTCAGAGACCATGCGGACTCCTTGTTCAGAGCAGACAGGAGACACATAAGCCCTCTAACCACAACTGATTAAGACCTGACTAAGTGTGAACCACTGAAGCAATGGACAGATGCCAGGGAAAGAATATATATAGCAGTATAAAGAAAAGCAAGGCAACACCAGAAGAAACTGGTGGCTCTACAACATTAAGACCTGAACAGAGCAATGAAAAGGAAACAGAAGAAAACAACCTCAAAAATAACTTCATGAAGATTATAGATGTCTTAAAGAGAATATAAAAAATTCCCTTAAAGAGTTAGAAGAAAATACAAAGAAAAAAGAAAAAATTGGAAAAGATAAACAAATCCTTGTCGGAAAACAAAAAGGAAACAAACAGGTAAAAGAAATTTACCAGGAATTAAAATTTGAAATAGAATCAATAAAGAAGGCATAAACTGAAATAAAGTTAAAAAAAAGACAAATTCAGAAATAGAAAATCTGAAAAAAAAAAAAAAGACCTGGAATCACAGATTCAAGCATAATCAACAGAATCTAAGATATGGAAGATGGAAGACAGAATCTTTGTGGTAGAAGATTAATAGTGATAACAGATACATCAGTTAAAGAAAATACTAAAACCAAAAAAGTCAGAACATAAAATGTCTAGGAAATTTGGGTCACCATAAAAAGGCAAAACCTGAGAAAAATGTAATTGAAGAAAGAGAAGAATACCAGCTCAAAGGCACAGAAAATATATTCAACAAAATCATAGAAGAAAACTTCCACAACCTAAAGAACAAAATGCCTATAAAGATACAGAAAGCCTACAGAACATCGCATAGACTAGACCCACATAAAATGTTTGCTAACCATATAATAAGCCACTAACACACACACACAAAAAAAATTCTAAGAGCTGCAAAGGAAAAAGGCCAAATCACCTATAAAGGCAGACTCATCAGAATAATACTCGACTGTTCAAAGGAAACAATGAAAGAAAGAAGGTCTGGTTCAGACATTATACAAATACTAAAAGTGCATGGATGCCAACCTAGACTGCTATACCCAGCTCAAACATCAATCAACTTAGGTGGAATAATCAAGGTATTTTATGACATAACCAGATTTAAACAATTTCTAACCACAAATCTGGCCCTACAAAAAGCTCTAGAGGGAAATCTTCAACATCAGGAAACATAAAACACCCATGTAACTACAAACAATTGATAACCTCACAGAAGAACACCCCCCCCCGAAAAAAGGAAATATAAGCTATTACCAAAAATGACAGGAAATATCCATCATTGGTCATTAATATTCATTAATATTAATGGACTAAATTCATCACTGAAAAGACATACACTAGGATAATGGATTCAAAAACAGAAACCATCCTTCTTCTGCATACAAGAAAAACACATCAACTTCAAATACAGACACAGGCTCAGAGTAAAGGTTTGGAAAAAGACTTTCCAATATAATGGCCCTAGGAAACAAGCTGGTATAGCCATTCTAATGCTAACAAAATAGGCTTTAAATTAAAATCAATAAAAAGAGAACAGGATGGACACTACTTATTAATGTGAGAAAAAACACACCAAGATGCAATTTCAATCCTGAATATCTATGCCCCTAACACAAGGTCACCTTCATATGTAAAAATAACAGTACTAAAGATTAAATCTTATATCAAACCTGACACATTAATAGTGGGAGATTTCAATATACCATTTTCAGCCTTGGATAGGAAAACTAGGCAGAAACTTAAAAAGAAATAAGGAATCTAGCAGAAGTTATGACCCAAATGGACTTAGTAGATATATACGAAACCCTCCACACAAACAAAAGGAATTATACATATATCTCAGGACCCTATGGAACTTTCTCTAAAACTGACCACATACTAGGTCATAAAGCAAAAATCCACAGGTACAAAAAAAAAAAAAAAAAAAAGATGGGTGTAACTTCTTGTACCATATCAGATCACCATGGTCTAAAGTTTGAGTTCAACAACATCAAGAATCACAGAAGGCCTACCAACTCATGGAAATTAAAAAAAAAATCACTGAACAAAACTACCTTTGGGTTAAGGAAGAAATTAGAAAAGAAATCAAAGACTTCCTAGAATTTAATGAAAATAAATCCATGACATACCCAAACTTCTGAAACACAATGAAAAGTGTCTTAAGCGGAAAATTCATAGCACTAGATACCTACATGAAAAGACTAGAGAAATCTCACACAAGAAAACTATCAACACAGCTGAAAGCCCTAGAACAATTAGGAACTCACCTGGAAGGAATAAATGGCAGAAAATAGTCAAACTCAGAGCTAAAATCACCACAATTGAAACAAAAAGAACAATACAAGGAATCAAAGAGTTGATTCTTTGAGAAAGTCAACAAGATAGTTAAATACTTATACAAACTAATCAAAAAGCAGAGAGAGAGAGAGTATCCAAATTAACAAAATAAGAAATGAAAAGAGAGACATAACAGCAGACCCTCAGGAAATCCAGAGGATTATCAGGTTATACTTTGAAATTCTATAATCCACAAAAATAGAAAACCTAGAAGAAATTGACAGCTTTTTGGACAGGTAACATTTACCAAAATTAAATCAACATCAGACTAAATACTTAAAGTGACTTATAGCTCAAAGGAACTTGAAGCTGTCATTAAAAGTCTCGTAAGTAAAAAAATGTCCAGGTCCAGATGGTTTCAGTGCAGAGTTTTACCAGAAGAACTAATACTAATACTCCTAAAATTGTTCCACACAGTAGAAATTGAAGGGATATTGCTAAACTCTTTTATGAGGCCACAATGACCCTGATACCCAAGCCACTCAAAGACACAACAAAGAAAGCAAATTAGACCAATTTGCCTCATGAACATTGAGGCAAAATTTCTCAACAAAATTTTGGTTAAAAAAAATCCAAAAACATATAGAAAAAGTCATTCACCTCAATCAATTAGGCTTCATTCCAAAAGTGCAGGGATGGCTAACCTTATGGAAAACTAAATATCCATCATACAAACAAATTTAAGGAAAAAACCCACATGATTATCTCCTTAGATGCTAAAAAACCAATGTGACAAAATCCAATACTCTTTTTTTTGATACAAGTCTTGAAGAGATCAGGAATACAGGGAAAATACCTAAATATCATAAAGACAATTTACAAAAAAAGCAACAGCCAACATCAAACTAACTAGACAAAAACTCAAAGCAATCTCACTAAAATCAGGAACTAGACAAGGCTGCCCCCTCTCCCTTTTTCTATTCAACATAATTCTTATTGTTTTAGCCAAAGCAATAAGAGAACAAAAGGGGATAAAAATTAGAAAAGAAGTGAAACTATCTCTATTTGCAGATGATATGATTGTATGCAAAACTGATACAAAACAATCTACCAGGAAACTTCTACAGCTGATAAACACCTTCAGCAATGCTGCAAAATACAAGAGTAACTCAAAGAAATTAGTAGCCCTCCTATACACTTAAGATAAACAGGCTGAAAAAGAAATAAGGGAAACATCACCTTTTATAATAGCTGCAAATAGCATTAAATACATTGGTGCAACTACAACTAAAGAAGTATCAAATCTTTTTGTCAAAAACATTAAATCTCTGAAGAAAGAAATTGAACATGATATCAGAAAATGGAAAGATCTTCCATGTTCCTGGATAGGTAAGCTCAACTTTGTGAAAATGGCAATCTTACCAAAAGGAATCTACAGATTCAATGCAATTCCTATAAAAATCCAAACACAATTTTTACAGACCTTGAAAAAACAATACTCAATTTTATTTAGAAAAACTGGAAAGTCTGGATTGCCAAAATAATATTTCTCAACAAAGGAACCTCAGGAGACATCACCATTCCTGACTTCAAATTATATCATAGGGATACATTAATAAAACAGCCTGGTACGGGCATATCAACAGACTTATGGAACAATGATACCAATTAAAGACCCTGACATTAAACCACACACCTATGAACACTTAGTTTTTAACAAAGAGGTCAAAAATATTCGATGGAAGATAGTGTTGGCATATCTTCAACAAATGGTATTGGCATAATTGGAAGGTAATGTGTGGAAAAATGCAAATAGATCCAAACCTATCACCTTTCACAAAACATAAATCTAAGTGGATCAAAGACCTCAACATTAACCCAGCTACACTGAACTTGACAGAAAAGAAAGTAGAAAATGACCTCCAACATATTGACACAGGTGACCACTTCCTAAATATAACACCAGTAGCATAGACACTAAGAACAACAATCAATAAGTGGGACCTCCTGAAACTGGGAAGCTTCTGTAAAGCCAAGAACACAGTCAATAAGATAAAACAACAGCCTACAGAATGGGAAAAGACTTTTTACCAACCCTACAAGTGACAGAGAATTGATCTCTATAATATTTAGAGAACTCAAGAAACTAGAGCCCCAAACCCTTAATACTCCAATTAAAAGATGGGGTTCAGAACTAAAAAAGGAATACTCAGTAGAAAAATTATAAAGGGAGAACAAGGAATATGAAAAAGTGCTCATTATCTTTAGCCATCAGAGAAATGCAAATCAAAATCACTTTGAGATACCACTTTACACCTATTAGAATGGGTAAGATTAAAAACACAGTTGATAGCCTATGTTGGAGTGGATGCATAGTGAGAGACACACTCCTCCATTGTTGGTGGGAATGTAGACATTTTCAGCTACTCTGGAATTAAGTGTGGTGGTTTCTCAGATAACTGTGAATCAATCTCCTGAAGGATCCAGCAATACCAATTTTAGGCATATACCCTAAAGATGTACATTCACAATCCAAAAGCATTAGTTCAACTATGTTCGTAGCAGCATTACTTGTAATAGCAAGAACCTGGAAACAACCTAGATGTCCCTCAAATGAAGAATGAATTAACAAACTGTGGTACATCTAAACAATGGAGTACTATTCAGAAGTAAGAAAAAAATGATATCCTAAAGTTTGCATGCAAATGGCTGGATTTGGAGAACATCCCCCTGAGTGAGATATCACAAACCCTGAAAGAGAAGTAGGGATGTACTCAATCATTAGTAGACTTAAAAAAAAATAAAAATAAAAACAAGTTGTCATTGTATATAAGAGGTCAAGGCTAGAATATAACTAAATGACACAGTGCCTCCCTTCTGCATTGATGGCCTCTGGCAGGGGTGTGGGTGAGGAAAGACTTGTTTTCTTTAAGGGTCTGGCCACAGGGAGTTTAATTATGCTCTAGTAAGTAAATTAGCAGCATGAATGGGCACTTTTGTAAATGGGGAGTTCATAAGAATGGGTATGATAACTAAGGTTGATGTGGTGCATGATGTAAAATCACCAAACAATAAATATATATGAAAATGCTAGAAAAATTGTAAAAATTTTCTTTTCAACTTATGTTAATATTTGTACTTATCATCTTTAGGTATAATATATATTTTATAATTAATGCTATAGGCTAAATTATACTTTTGGACAAATTAGATAATTCAAAAAGAATTGATTTTATATTGTATTTCCTGAACATTTTACTATGCCACCAAATAGTTGTGTAAAGATATAATTTTACTTTTATGTCACCGATTAAAAGTATTGATGAATCTTTTAAAAACAGAAAACATGTATCTTTTGTGTAGGTATATAAATGGTATGTGCCTTTATAGAAATATTACATGACACCTTGAAATAAATACAATTTTATATACTACTTAAAATAAATTTAAGCATAAAAATTGTTAATGAAATATTTATTTTTTAATATTGTGAAGCAACAGAAAATCATATAAAAACACATTTATTTTTCTTCAAAAAGAAGTCAAGTACATTCTAAAATATGGTATATATCTATATGGTTTGGTTATGACAATAGATATAATGGTGATGAATGTAAATTAAATAGACATAGAAAGTAGTATGCTGAGAGAGATAATGAGACATAAGGAGTCACATGTTTCCTTTTTTATTTATATAAATGTCCAGTATTTTTAAATAAGGAAACAAGATAGAAGGGTTTGTTCAGTGATGGGGTGCATGTTTAAGTCACATGAAGTACTAATTGAAAGAACCTGTAATTCTGTAATATACTACAGAGTGAGGTAAGGAAATAATAGACAAACATATTCTGAAATGAAAAAAAGGTCCTAATTTTGACAGGTGACATATTTTCAAGAATATACTGAGGGTTATTTCAGGGAGAACTCTCTCTCTCTCTCTGTGTGTGTGTGTGTGTGTGTGTGTGTGTGTGTGTGTGTGTGTGTGTTGCGATAGGTGGGGTTTTTCCTCTTACTTATTATGAGTAAGCTGGTTAAATTGTGAAGCACAAGGATCTACTTTCTCTGCCTTCCCAGTTTTGTGGTTGCAAGTTCAGGCCACTGTATCTGAGTTTTTATATACTTTCTAGCACTGGAGCCTGCATCCTTGTGCTTCAAGGTCCTTTTCTGATTGAGTTATTTCTGTAGTCCTTGGGTTGTACACTTGTAATGGATGAATTATATAACAGGTGAGTTATAAGAATGTAAAGCTGTTTATGAAGCAGTAATTTGTAACAGAAATTTAGACTGAAGCACCAGCCACTGGAGTTACCATAAATCACTACACACCTGCTGAATTGATGGGGTGCAGTCTTTGAATTCAGAGAATTGCTGCAGTTAATTGGAATCAATTGGCTAGAGGCTGAAAGAAGCTAGAAAGTGTTATTTTGACCAATTTAATGGGTTTTGTTCATTTTTATGGTTGCTTATAGTCATGCCCACAACCATGTGACTTGTGTGCAGATGTGACTGTCCATTGGAGTGCATGTATAGGCCAAAGGCTGATGTGAGTTATAATATGAGTTTCAAGCTGGACTAGTCATTTGCTGGCTACTCCCATTAACTTGGTGCCAGCTTTACATAAGATAGGGCATATTAAATGTAAAACAGTATGTTTTAGGATTGAGTTCCCAGTTCCTCCACTGGAGTCTTTCTTGGTCATAGAAGATGTTCTATTTAAGCTCCATACCACTATTGATAGGAGTTTTAACTAGGGTCAACCTTGTATTCTGAGAATTTCCATTGCCCTAGGTTTCTAGCTCAACCATAGATGTCCTGGTTCACTGTCAATCTTTCCTTCCAGGGAGGTCAATTCACAATTTTCTGAAAAACTGCTATATTGATCTCCAAAGTGGCCATAGAAGTTTACACTCCCGCCAGCAATGGAGGAGTGTTCTTGCTCCACATCCTCTCCATCATAAGCTGCCTGATTTGCTTTTGATCTTAGCCATTCTGACAGGTGTAGGATAGAATCCCAGTGTCATTTTGATTTACACTTCTCTGATGGCTAAAGATAATGAATATTCTAAGTGTTTCTTAGGTATTTTAGATTCTTCTGCTGTATTGATCTTAGTTTATTGATGTTTAATTACTTGAGTTCTTATATATTTTAGATATTAGATCCTGATTATATGTGGGACTGGTGAAAATATTTTTCCATTCTGTAGGCTATCATTTTGTCTTTTTGATTATCCACATTTGGAAAAGACTTTTAATGAACCTAGATTTTCTGGATTTTGTTGACCTGACTGGCCAGAGAATTCCATGCATCCTTCTGTCTGTGCCTGTCAAGCACTGGGATTATTGGCCCTGGGTTTCATGTGCAGTTTGTGGAGCACACTCAGGTACCAATACTTGTATGACAAGCACTTTGCAGACTAATCTGTTTCCCTAGTCCTAAGGGGTTATGGTGCTCACAGTAAGTAATTCATGAGGAGCAAACATTGGGTGGCACTTAACATAGCCAATAACATGGGCTTCTGCTTCATGAACTGAGGAACCTTGCTTGTGTGTGTAAGCTACAGAATCAGGAGCTTATCTCAGAGGATTCTCACAGGTTTACTGACCTGTCCAATGGCAAACTTTTTGTTATGTTCAACTCTTCTTTAATTAAAAAAAAAAAGGATTTTAGCAAGCCACAGAATTTGCAAGATCTTGTTAGTTGAGGCTAATTTTATTGTAAAGGTTAAGAAAAACTGTTCACTGTTAAGAAAATGGAAGCCCTTCAAGTAGCCAGAACATGAACAGAAGCAACTGGAAGAAAACCTGGAACATAAATTCATCTCTTGGAAGTCTGAGTCATTTTAACCACCATCGTAAGTCATGGGTTATGCACTAACCAAACTTCAATTTTCTACACAGATCTTTCCTGTCACCTAAGTAACAAATGCCTTTTTCCCAAATTCAGTCACTTTGTTTAGATCACTTATTAACTTGATCCCTGTAGTGGAATGTTCTCTGTATGCTGTAAATAAAGGAGCTGTTTTGGCCTATGTGTGGCACTGTAGAAGTGGGTGGAGAATCAGAGGACAGACAGGTAGAAGAAGGGTGGAGTTAGTCAGTCTCCATCCGACCCTCGAGAAGAACAGACATGTAAAAAGTACAGGTGAGCCACAGGCTGGGCCACATGCCAGGTAGATTAGTAGATTACAAGAAATGGGTTGAATTAAGATGAAATAGCTAGCTAGTAGTGTGCTTGAGACATAAGACAAACAGTATGAAGTTAATATAAGTGTCTGATTCATTTCTTTGGGGGACAAAAGCCGCTGTGGGCCAGGTTCGAACCTCAGCCCCAAATGGTCCCAGAAACCTTTTACAACAGATCCCCTTCCCCAAAACCTTTAAAGTAGCTGGAGTCACACAAAGTTACTCATCTACAGGTGACAGCTCACAACAGCAAGTGTCTTTCAGGCATTCTATGACTTGTAGTTCCTTACTGAGAAAGTGTATCTTAATATATCATGCCTCACTGTACTGACACTCTCCATCAGGTTCCCTACTACATTGCTTGTAATCTACATTAATATATCTCTTGTCTCCAGGACAATGAGGTTATTCTTCCTCCTCCCCTCTCTGTGCCCCTCTCTTCTTTACCTTCCAAAATCCTAATATTCAATTTCCTTCTTTTTCTTATTCTGTCTCCACTTTGCTAGGTGTTTCTATTAACTTTGCCTTATAAGATATTAATAACTGCTCCTGACTTCAGCTTAGTGGTGGCTCAGCATTAGCTCCATTCTGAAAGCCTAGTTGGTACATGAAGTACAATCTACATTGTACCTGACAAAGCTGCCTAGAAGTCAAGATCACAGCTTTTCTGAGCTTCAACTGTGGTGGGGTAGAAGTTTGTGTTACCCTAGATCTTCTGAATTGTTCATGTTCCTATGAGAAACCTCTCACCCATGCTTTATAAGTGACTCCAATAAATTTGGAAGCGATAAGCATGTCTGAATGGAAAAGAGTAGGCATGCAAGTGAGAAGCTTGACATAATGGATGCCTCTACCACTTTCAAGAGAACTTTTTGGTCTGCCAGGCTCCCACTAAATTTGAGAACTTGATCTGAAGCAGTATCTAATGCTTCATGAAAATGAGTCAATTTACATGGAACAAGTGGACTAATGTTCCCAGGATATTTGACATCAACCTGCTGTCTACACCATATACCAGCAATTGTAGGTGACTGTAGGGCCCATGATGTGATTATGAAGTGATTCCCAGGCTGGCTTGATTGCTGAGCTCATTCAGATAATCTTGCCTGTAACTGCAGGGATCCACAGGTAAAGCTTTCAACTCTAACTATACATTGATTTCTTCTCACATTGTAGAGGATAAACTTGCATGGCTATGGGCAATACATCAATGAATAAAAAATGCTGACTTTTTTAAAACAAAATTGCTTTTATAATTAATGGATATTTGGCCTGCACAGATGTTTAGAAACTAAAGAATTATTAGCCTAAGGGAGTGAACTGGGACAAGAGATTATTTTTATTCTGCCAAATAACTTGCTATAAATGAGAAACTGATAAGTCATTCATTAAGTGACAACTTAAAAACTCTTCATTTTCCCTGCAACTATGAACACAAATATCTACAGTCCATTTTCTCAGCTCCTATAAAGAAAGGGCAATTGAAATCATATTTTTTTAGCTCTGGACTTTTAAGTAGATATGACGCTGGGGCTTGAAAGAAAGTGCTGTGCAGTTGGAAAGGACACCTGCTCTAGAGCAAAAGTCCAAGTGAAAAGTCAACTGTAACAGCTTTCTATGGAATACCATGCAGCTATTTCCTCTGGAATGAAGCATTCCCACTGTCATAGTCAGTGTTCTATTGCTAAAAAGAAACACCATGACCATTGCAACTCTTATAAAGGAAAGCATTTAATCATTTGATTGGAACTGGTTAGTTTCAGATACTTAGTTCATTGTAAGAATGGCAAAGACCATAGTGGCAAACAGGAAGTCACATTCTAGAAAAGGAGTTGAAAGTTTCATGTTTGGGCTCTTTAAATCTTCCTTCAGTCAAGCCCATCTCCTGGTTCTTTTCAAGTAGTGCCCCTCCCTGATAGATAAGCATTTAAATATGTGAGTCTATGGGGACCATTCTTATGCAAACCTCCACCTCTTCAAAAGAAAGAGGAGGGAGGTTCCTAGGCTACAGGAAAGGAGTAAAGCTTACTAGGCTCAGAAATCATCTGATCCTTAAGAGGTTTACTCCACTTCAAGCTATATAAACAAGAACATTTGCTGCAGAGAGAAGACTGCTTGTAAAATTGTAGGATGCTTATACAGGGCACACTGGGAATGCAGTTTTATTAGATGTCAGCCATGATGAGACTTTGTGGTGATGTAATTGTAGCGGGAAATCTGAAGCTATGCAGAAAAACTGCTCCGGAGTACTGAGCCGGTCCGAGCGTGGTTGACTCAGGGAAACAATGAAAGAAGGATGTGCCAGATGACAGAAGCGGACATGCGTTGCTGGACAAGTGGCATGGGGTAGGAAGGACCGTCCGACTGGGACTGCTCCTGCTCTCTGCAGCGTGGATCATTCCTGCTCTCTGCTTCTCCATCCTTCTCCTACCTTTTCTCCTCCTCCCCTGGAACAATCCTTGTTATGTAAGTAACTTTTAAATAAAAAAACCTTAGTTAGCATATATTTCTTGGTGGGTTAGTACCCCGATAATTGGCTGCCCGATGTGGGGTTGGCTCCATAGAACCTGGCTGGGTTCCTTAGCCTCGGAGCAAATGGCTATTTTGGTTTTGGGACTTGCTCCCAGCCACATGCGGATCTGCACTTAGAAACAAAGGCTGCACAAGGAATCCCTTAGGGCACCTTTACTGCTGCTGCTGATCACAATTGCAACATCTGCTGGCCGTAAGTCTTCATTACATTTGAGTAAGGTAATTTTTTTTTCTTTTCTTTCAAAATGTCTGACCAAATAAATGTTCAGAATTTTACCCATTTTTTCACAATAGTGACAGAGGACTATTTTCAGGATTATGCATTTGGATGCTATCTCAACCCAGGCGTTGTTTTGCTTTTTTTGTGTGATAATATACTTCATACCTACATATTTTAAAGGTTCCCAGCATAGAGATGATCACCTTCCCCATAGGGGGTATGAGGCTAAGATGTGTGACATGGATGAACATATTAAGATAATTAAGAAGCTCATTGCCTCCATAGAGGAGAGGTCTACATTGATTAGAGAAGAATATAGAGCTTATAATGATGAAAAATTTAGGAAACTGGATCAGAAAGTACTAGAATGTGTAGATGTGGGGAATGAGAGAATTTTCCACTCTATAAAATTGTTGGAGAGGTCATTTATAGAGGACTTTAAAACACTGGAAAAGACCATTACTGCTAGGTTACAAGATCATGAGGGTTGTATGGAGATTTTAGAAAAGGATTTTGAGGCAACATCTGCTCAAGACAACCCAGAGCCCCCTCTTAAAGATGCTGCAGTAAGGAAGGTGCACCACCTAGAGTGGTTACAATGAAGGGACTACCCCCTAGTACTCCAACTCTATTCCCAGTTGTGGCAGAGACCAAAAAATCACAATCATGTGGAAGGGCTTCAGACAATGTGGGATATACTTATGAACTTATCCACATGAAGCATCTAAAAGCAATAAAGGAAGCCATAGTGACATATGACGTATAATCATCTTTTGTGAAGCAATACTTAAATTCATGGTCAGCACAGTATTGGGTAATTCCTGATGACTGGAAGAATTTGGCAACCACAGTGTTGAATGATAGTCAAAGCTTTAAGTGGAGGAATTGGTTTAGGAAAGAGGCTAAAGTCTTGGAATCTCAAGATCAAACTGGGAATGTTACCATCTCCAAGGACCAAATCCTTGGGGAAGGCCAGTTTGCTGATATACCAATTCAGGCTACTTATAAGGACCATGCTCTGTTGCTGTACCATACTGCTGCCTTAAATGCTTGGGAAAGGGTTTTAGACCCAGGACAGAGAATTGAGTCATATACTCAGATTAAACAAGGTCTGAAGGAGTCTTATACAGATTTTTACAAAGGTTGACTCAGGCTGTAAATAGAGCAGTGTCAGATTCAGAAGTTTGGAAACAATTGATACTCTCTTTGGCCTTCAATAATGCTAATATGACATGTAAGAAATTGATCATGCCATTAAAGATCAAAGGTGCACCCACAGAAGAATGGATTCAACTTGCAATTAATGTTGAATATCTACACTCTGATGTAGAGAATTGGGTAGGACAAGCCATTGCTAATGTTAAGGTGAGAAATCAAAACATTATTTGTTTCAATTGTGGTAAGCCACGCCATATAAAGAGGAATTGTAGGCAAGGCATATATAGGAATTCTCCCAATTCCAGGAGTGACTTAAACATAAGGCCACTACCACCTGGACTATGTAGGAGATGTAACAAAGGCAGACATTGGACAAATGAGTGTAGATCTGTAAGAGACATAGATGGCAAGCTTTTAACATCAGAAAACGTAACTTGAGGCTTCCCCTGGGAAGCCCCCAAGGGTCAGACCTCCAAGCCAAAAAAGGTTCAGTCATATCCAGTCACAGTGGAAGAGCAGTTTCCTCGGGACGAGTAACAAATTCCAAGCCTGAAACAGTAGACCATGTAGCCATAGACAATAGATCGCCTTTACAAGAGAAGTTGATGGTATCCAGTAAACCAATAAAACGCATATTTTGGCAGACCTCCATAAATGATCAAAGACCAAAGTTGACAATAAGAATAGACAATATTTTTATGCAAGGCTTAGTCGACACGGGAGCCGATGTTTCAATCATAACTCCACAGGCGTGGCACCCCAGGTGGCCTCTGAAGGAGGCAGACGTTCAATTTTTAGGTATTGGGACATTGTCTCAGGTAAAATAGAATGTGAGATGGCTAGAATGCATAGGACCAGAAGGACAGAGAGGAAGATTGAAGCCATACATGGCCAACAGAGCAGTGAACTTATAGGGTCGTGACCTACTACAACAATGGAACACTCAAATTAAGATCCCTCCAGGCTTAAATATCAACCAAAGACCCAATCATGGCCTTGAAAGCAATACCTCAAGAGGCTATGTAAAACAGCCACCTGTTAATCAGGTTGCACAACAATGCAGTCTCAAAGATGCAGGCACCCCAAAGACACTAACAGCCCTGCCTTTGAAATAGTTGACAGACACACCTATTTGGATCCAACACTGGCCTTTGACAGAGGAAAAATTGCTAGCCCTAGAACAATTGGTACAGGAGCAGTTACAAGCTCAGCATATTGAGGAATCAACCAGCCCATGGAATTCCCCCGTATTTGTGGTCAAGAAGAAATCTGGGAAATGGAGAATGGTGATAGATTTAAGAGCAATTAATAAGGTGATCCAGTCCATGGGCACCTTACAGTCTGGTATACCTTTACCTTCTTTGCTACCTAAAGATATAATATGAAACTATGTATCAATATGTAGCTATTGATCTGAAGGACTGTTTTTTTAACATACCTCTACAAGAACAAGATAAAGAGAAGTTCGCTTTCACTATACCTACTTTCAATAATTCCCACCCAGTAAAAAGGTACCAATGGAGGGTCCTTCCACAAGGGATGTTGAATAGCCCCACCCTATGCCAATATTTTGTCCAACAACCATTAGAAGTGATACGCAAACAATTCCCACAATCTATCATTTACCATTAAATGGATGATATATTGTTAGCGGACCCAGACATAAACACCTTAGAAAGACTGTTTGAAGAAGTGAAGAAGGTGTTGCCTGATTGGGGACTTCACAATGCCCCTGAAAAGATACAAAGAGGAGATTCTATCAATTATTTGGGATATAAAATAGGCTTGCAAACAATTAGACCTCAGAAGGTACAACATAAGAGGGACAGATTAAGGACACTTAATGATTTTCAGAAACTAGTAGGGGATATCGCCCACATATGACCAGTTATTGGTATTAAAAACTATGAACTGGTTCATTTTTTCAAAACTTTAGATGGAGATAAGGATCTGAACAGTCCCAGGGAATTCTCTGCTGAAGCTGAGAAAGAATTAGCATTGGTGTAAAAGAGATTACAAGAAGCACATGTTAACTGTATAGACCCAGACTTTGACTGCATCCTGGTTATTTTGCCTTCTGAATATTCCCCTACAGGAGTCATAATGCAAAGAGAAAATATTATATTAGAATGGATATTTCTGCCCCATAGACCAAATAAAAAACTGAAAACATACATTGAAAAGATTTCAGATCTGATCTTCAAAGGAAAATTCAGGCTTCGACAATTGACTGGAAAGGATCCAGCAGAAATTGTTGTACTTTTGACCAATGAGGAAATTGATCGATTATAGGCAGACAATAAACCTTGGCAAAAGGCCTGTAGTGGTTTTCTAGGGGAGGTTAATAATAAATATCCCCAAAGCAAAAGGATTCAGTTTATAAAGAAAACTAATTGGATTTTCCCCCATGTGGTACAGGATAAACCTATTTCTGGAGCTCCTACATTTTTTACTGATGCAAATAAAACAGCAAAGGCTGGTTATAAATCAGAAAACTTCAGTAAGGTGACACAGAGTCCTTATGATTCTGTTCAGAAGGCAGAACTATATGCCATTATTATGGTGTTATTGGATTTTACTGGACCTCTTAACCTGATAACTGACTCTCATTATGCAGAAGGAGTTGTATTTCATATTGAAACTGCTGACTTTATTCCTAATGATACAGAATTAAACTTTTTGTTTGTACAGCTACAGGATATCATCAGAAATAGAACACATCCTATGTATATTACACATATCAGGGCTCATTCAGGCCTTCCTGGCACTTTAGGGTAATGATAAGATTGATTGGTTATTGATAGGGAATGTGGCAGAAGCCTCAGAGTTTCACAAGAAGCATCATGTCAATAGCAAGGGATTAAAGAAGAGTTTTCCCATCACTTGGCATCAAGCCAAGGAAATTTTGCGAAAGTGTGACAAGTGTTCCCTTTACAATCAACCATCCTTACCCACTGGGAGTAATCCTAAGGGTACAAGGAGCAATGAGATTTGGCAGATGGATGTGTTTCACTTCCCAGAATTTGGTAAGATGAAATATGTTCATCATACCATTGACACATACTCAGGAATGCAGTGGGCTACCACCCTGAGTTCTGAAAATGATAATGCAGTACTCACTCATCTTCTGGAAGCCATGGCCATATTGGGAATTCCTGATCAAATTAAGACTGACAATGCTCCAGCATATGTTTCCCAGAAAATGAAGCAGATATTTGGATATTATGAGATAAAGCACCTTACTGGGATACCACACAATCCCACTGGACAAGCAGTTGTGGAAAGATCCCATCGCACCTTGAAAGAGATGCTTCATAAATAGAAAGGTAGTATGAAAAAACCTAGGGAGAGATTGCATAGTGCCTTTGACATTAAACTTTCTTAATGCTGATGAGAAAGGAACTTCAGCTGCAGAGAAACACTGGGTAATAGAAAGGACTTCTGAGTTGAATCAACCTGTTTATTTCAAGGATGTACTAACTTCAGAATGGAAGCCAGGGAATGTGCTTCGTTGGGGTAGGGGTTTTGCTTTTGTTTCCACAGGAAAAGAGAAAATATGGGTACCAACAAGACTGATAAAGAATCGATTCGAAAAGGAGAGCCCTCCTGAGGAGAAGGAGTAATGGCTCATCTACTGATAAGACAAATGAATATGTGGTAAGGAACATTTATTTAACTAAGGTGCGGCATGGTCTTAATTTTGTTTTTACAGAAGAATGGATAAAACCCTCTTCACAAAGCTAAAAGGATGCTGAATGCTCAGACTTCTGAAACGTTATAAAGACTACAGGGGATTACAAGGATGCCTGACACTGACAGGTGCTAAGGGTAATTTCTCTATTCTTACAACTGTACATCTATATCTAATGATTATGTAGTTATGTATATAAAGGAGGTCCTAGTTTGGTAAGAAAAAAGGCTGGCTTTGGGGGTGGAGCAAGTGGCTTTCTCCCTCTCTAAACCCAAGCATATTGGTAAATAAAATTTTGGAGACTCTGTCTCACATCAGAAAAGCCACCTGAGGTGAGACAGAAAAATAGATGAAATACATAAGGACCAATATTATCTCACTTTTGCTTTAAATCTTAAATCTTACTTCTTTCTACATTTCTTACTCTCTTAATCTAAAAATCTTGTCTGCACACAATTCTTTCTGATGGTTCAATATCTTCAGTTAATAGTATTCATTGGATTCCCCACTATAAAAAACACTTTCTCCTACCAGTATTCTCCAAGGCATCCAGAAGGAAGATGGGGCCCCCACCGGAAAAAAAAAAAAAAAAGCAGAAAACGAAAGACCTTTGAGACAGAGAAAGAAGGAACCTGCTGTATGTCACTCAGTGATCACTTTTGAGGTATAGACCAATCAGGACAGTTGTAAGATAGTTTCATATTATATCTTTAACAAGAATTTCAGATCGACTCACTCAGTATGATGAGAATGGATATAGACATTTGTGGAATGGTTATATATATGTTTACAGTTACTTCATTAGGACTTAACCATTGTTTAGTTTACAGGATCCCACAGAGATACCATTGCCCACAGGCCAGCATGAAGCAAATTAATGAAAGAACTACGTCCCTTTCCTGATAAGTTGGTCATCCAAGGGAGGGTTCAATTATCATTTTGATATGATGGTTATAAGTTAATCTTGGGTAGAGGATAGAATGATATTATAGATGTAGGAATTTCAAAAAAAAAAAGAGAGAGATAGAGAAAGAAGGAAAAGGGAATAGATAGGAGATCATTATACTTGCAAACAACTATTAACCAAAAGATGTATAAAAAATGAATTGCCATGGTACAAATGTTTGTATATTGATACAAATGGGAAATCAATCTATATGTTTGATTGAGATAATTTGTATATTGCTACAAAGTTGAATGTATAAT
Organism: Sigmodon hispidus; assembly: GCA_004025045.1. Classification (NCBI taxonomy): domain Eukaryota; kingdom Metazoa; phylum Chordata; class Mammalia; order Rodentia; family Cricetidae; genus Sigmodon; species Sigmodon hispidus. Next base: position 42,857 of record PVIH01006464.1, on the reverse strand, counting down.
TGCCTTAATTTACACGTGTCTACCTCTGTTTAAAATATTTTGCACATTGATGTGTATTAAGTACATTGCCATTTCCATAATGCAATTTCTACCTCTAATTATTTATGCTAGTCATAACATTTGTTGTAACATATACAAAAGTTGTTTTATATAACTCTGTTTAGATATTTTGTATAATAACATATAGTTAGGATATTGTTGTCTTTTGATACGAAATGTGTATTTTGGTCAATATTCATAAGATTGTTATACTTGAAATTATTATGGAGATTATGGAGGAGATGTACACTCATTTTGGAATACCTATTTTTACAATGTTAGCTTCACTTTCTTGGTTGATTGGGATTGCAGATTATGGTTACTCAGATTTGCTACCTAATGTTCAGGGTATTCAGGCTTTTCAGAAACATGTTAGAATATTCCAGGTAGATAGGCATTTTCAACCACTTCATAGACCGAGAGAATATGGCATTCAAGATTTTGTTATCTTGAATTTGGCCTTGAGAGACATGACAACTCCTGGCATCACCATTCCTTTCTCAAGGTGGTGTTGAACATCACAGACATCTTGCAAAGATATTGCCTTGTTTGATGAACAATGGCATGAGGGGCAAAGAATGACACTTGCCCTGACTGTTGTCAGTGTGCTCACTATCCAAAATGGACGAGCAGGATGAAAGATAGAGACTGTCAAAGCCTGCCTAGACAGGATAAGATGGTCCTACCAAAAAATACCCTGCTTCTATGGAGACTTGTCAGATATCATAGGCCCATAGCCACAAGGATGGATGCTCCTGTTGTACAGAGAAGTGGTGGATGACTGTCCAGGTAGTTAACTGTTGTTGTCTTCTCCTAAATTTTGGAAGTTACTTCATCATGCTTCCAAATTCAGGTATATATTTTCCTTCTCAGGTCTTGATGGTGTTGAAGACTGGATAGTTGAGGTTGTTATTACTTCACATCTCAGCAAGGACACTCAGGTGTTAGAACTTTATTGTTCAGAGATAAACAGCCTTGAAGCATTTCATTTCCTCATTCCAACACTTTAGACATTAAATTGCACCTTGTATTTGTTGTTTGTTAGTGGTAGTTTGACCTCAATTATGTTAGTACCTTTCTTTTCCCCAGATACTGCCTTATGATGATCCCTATAGTATGTAGTTTTATATTTAGTTTAGAACCCTCTTATTTAGACAGAAGGGGGAGATGTAGTGGGAAATCCAAAGCTACACAGAAAAACTGGGCCAGAGTGCTGAGCCGGTCGGAGCGTAGTTGATTCTGGGGAAACAACGAAAGAAGGACACGCCAGAAGACGAAAGCGGACGTACATCACTGGATGAGTGGCGTGGGGTAGGAAGGACCGTCTGGCTGAGACTGTTCCTGCTCTCTGCAGTGTGGATCGTTCCTGCTCTCCACTTCTCCGTCCTTCTCCTACCTTTTCTCCTCCTCCCCTGGAACAATCCTTGTTATGTAAGTAACTTTTAAATTAAAAAAAAACCTTAGTTAGCATATATTTCTTGGTTTGTTAGTACCGCAATATTTAATTGTCTTTGAATGGCCCATGCTCCTGTAACCATCATGCTTACCCTTCTTCCTTCTTTTCTTCCTTTCTTCTTCTTCTTCATCTTATTCCTCTTACTTTCTTTCTTACATGGATTTTTTTTATATAATATCTGTTTCTTAGATATAAATTTTAACTCACATCAAAACAAATTCCTATAATATCAAATAAAATAGCAACATGGAACCTTGCTTTTCAAATAAGACTCTAATCTGTCAGCTACAATCTGCTAATTAACAATGAAAATTGATTCTTCTTTCCAATCTACAAATATACAAAGATATTAAAATAATGTAAATGCTTCTTTCCAGTTTTATTCCCTTCATAGTATAGCATTTGCCAGATGGTCTTCATTTTCAAAGCACCCATTTTCTTATTTGAAGTTCTGAATACCCTTCACATAGAAGCCCAGAATTGACTGCTTGAAATGTCCAATATTGCAGCCTGCAAATTTTTTTTAAGATTTCTTTTCTATAAACTCTATTAAAAATTAGCATATCAACAGATAGATATTTCTAGAGATTAATGGAAATAAATGAGTAATTTTTTCTAGATAATTTCTTACTCCCATCAGCATAGGGTATGGTGAGCATTGATTTCATGTAAAAATCATATAATTAAATGGGAAGACACATACATACACACACATCACACATATACACACAAAAACACATACCCAAACACAAAGATACACACATAGAAACAAACACATACCCAAACACAAAGATACACACATAGAAACAAACACATACACAGACACCCACAAACACACAGAGGAACCAGTCATAAATGCATACAGAAATATATACACAGGTGCATACAAATACATATAAAAAGTATGCATAAAACACATGCATGTAAACATGCACACACATATAAATAAACACACACAAAATGCATACAAACATACATTCACACACATGAACATACAGACACAAATAAACACACACAGATATACAAAAACACACAAAAAGAAAAGAGAGTGAGATCAATTATAAACTAAAGGATAATTTATACATAAAAGAGATGTGATAACCAGCTTTTCTCCATAGTTCTTTGAAATGTTATAATTTCTTTTTTCTCCTTTTTTATTATTATGAATAAAGAAGTCAAATTTTCTATCCTTGTATATTCTTATTCTAGGTCCCTTCCCCCCCCCACCACATCAGGTCATTCTCTCTTCTCCACATCTCCCCATCCCCTCCATGGACAGGTGGTCCCAAGGTCCTAAGGTCCCAATATTGCTTAGTTCAGCCTAAATGTTACAATTTCAAAGAATCAGAAATACTCTTATTTTTCAACCTGAAACATGAGTTAAAATTAATGATTCAGTAAATTACAGTACATTGAAAGGATCTAGCTTTATTTTCAATGTTTTTATTGTTTTATTTGTGTTTCTAGAGAACAAAGCATGATCAGAAGTCACAAAGCCCATGATTAAAGCTTATTCACCAGTACTGCTAAAAACTCTTTGACCATTTCTTTGTAAATACTTCTTATGTCCAGCCTTGAGTTAACTGTGGGTTGTGAATACTCTTCTCCTTGTGTATCTAACTAAGTGTTTACTTGTTTTACAATGCTTGCATATGTGTGTGTGTGTGTGTGTGTGTGTGTGTGTGTGTGTGTGTGTGTGCATATGGAGACTAGAGGACAATCTCAACAATCTTTCTCCAGTATTCACAATTTACCTTCTTTCCTTTCCATTTGCTTCCCTTCATTCATCTGTTGTCCCTTCACTTCTCATTCTTCCCTCCCTTTTTCCCTTCTTTTATTATTTCATTTCTTTTGGGGTGGATAGACTCAAATACTTATCAGTTCAGCTAGGCTAGCTGTTCAAAGAACCCCAGGTGTTGGCCTGTCTCTTTATCTTTGCATCACTTGGTTAGCAATGACTAGTCACCATTCCTTGCATTATTATTATTAATGTGTGTTTTTTTTAATGAGAATCAAACCCAAGTTCTCATTTTCACAAGGCTGGTATTTACCAGTCTTAGAGAGTCTTTAATATAAGATTAGCTTCTTATGTGAAGAAATTAAACGTAATTTGGCATTTAGCACCTGTATCAAGACCATATACAAGAATCTCCATCTTGTATCCATGACATATCTGAGTGTTTTCCTAAATATAAAGCAACAATCTTGAAAAGGATTTATATCCTTCTGAAAATGAGAAAAATACACAGATAAGTTTTATTTCATACAGATTTCACCTTTTAAATGACTTATTATCTCTACATTTAGTATTTCAATGTCAGTAAATTATTTGTGTATGTTACTGTAGAAATGTATACCTAATCCAAAACTGGCACAGCAATGGAGTGTAATGGGACCAAGGATTAGTGTTACTATTTTATCGGTTTTTGAGAAACTAAGACAAATAGAGTATTAAACTTTATTATACATAGAACTTAATTCTTACCATTTGCTTAATTCTACTACTTGACATCTATCTCTTTCATTATTTATATACTGCTATAAAAATCAAATTACCAAACAGTTGGAAAATACTTGAGGAGGTTAAGTCAATTTGCTAAAACTGTATTTGCTAAAAGTATGTTGTACATTGAGTACCCAATTGAGTCAGCCTAGATCTGCGGTCTATACAAGTACTCCTAAAACAAACAATAACTACTAAAGCAAAACAAATAAAACCACACTTCTCTGTGATCATGAATTTGCCCAAGACCTGTGCATTTTAGACACAGTGGATCATACCTGAAAGTTAAGGTGGCAGTATTCTCACCAAAACAGGATGAGAGACAGGATGAGTGACAGCTTATGAGCTGTTGCCACAATTTATGTTTCAAAATATTCACACTTGAGTTCACAGTATTAGTAGAACTGAAGTATTTGCTTATGTAGAGCATTACAGAAAATTCATGAAAACATTCCCTTCCTGTAGAGACGATCATCTGAGAATGACTTCAGCACTTTCCATCAAGATCTCTCAGATCTGGTCCTTCAGCTTTTCTAAGAGATTCAAATCCTTCATATGTATGATGGATTGCAGCCTGGTTCAATGATCTGCATTTGAATTTTTAGTATTATATAAAGGGCAGGTTGCTAAGAAGACTCTGTAACCTCATTAATGTTGTAAAGAGAACATGGGCCAATGAATCCCTGGAAACCTCACATTCTGCTAACCTGATATACAAAACCATAACAACAAAAGACCATGCCTTAAATGACAGGCACCACAGATTATCCATTACTCTCACTCACAATGGCATAAGTGTGTATTCCAACAAAAAATGCATATGAAACATACCTCACTGTCCTACATGACAAAATAATAATAATAACAGCAATAATAATGATACTAAAATTCCTGTGGAAAATATGTTACTAGTAGTTGTAATATTATATTTCTTTTGAAGAAAAATATTATTTCTTATTGAACTGTGTTTTAATAAGGAAGTATTTGTCATTAAATAATCATTCAATTTAATGTGATTATTGTTGAAACCATAAAAAGCAAAGAGTCTAATAATAATCACCTTTTTGACAGAATTTGTGTTTATAGCCAAACATATTTTGATGTGCTAATTTCAGAGTGGCTAAAAATGGAAAGTCAAGGACTTTAATACATTAAGATTTAATATTTATGAACAGAGGACTTAACTTACATAATCTATGAAATGTGCCTAATGTTACAAATCAATTAGAATACCTAAAAAGAATAGGAGGGATGTGGTGGTATACTCAGTCTCCAGATACTAATAAGAGGAAGATATATTAGATATTTGAAACTAATCCAGAGAAAGTTGGACAGGACTGTCCATGCCTTCCCAACACTGAAGATTCTCCTTCTTAGAACATGGATATGTACCCTCTGGAACCAAGAAAAAGTCTCTTCTCCCCAATATAAGAAAACCTACATTGACATCAGGTAACTGTACTTGCAATAAAAAGTGCATTCATTCACACAATGACAAACTGTGTATCTTCCTCTCATAAAATGTTTTTCTCTACCTGAACAATCAATGAAAGATTTCTTCTCTAGAAATATTCCACTAGGGCTAAGAAGCTTCTTATCTGTGTAAAATAATGATTAGGTGAAAGTAGAGGCATACACTACAAGATTGGATCCCTACCCAGGATAAGATGCAGGCTACAATGCTGGCTTCAGAGAGATGGGAAGGTGGCTCTGCTGCTGGTCTTGACACCAGGTCTTCACAAGAGATATCAGTCTGCACTCTGGGTACCTAAGGTGTGGGTTCTGCTGTTCCACAATGCACATGCTCATCCTAGAGAACAGGCAATTTGAGAACAAAGGCACACAGAAAGGAAGATGGTCACATGTGATACGACAAGGTGAGTCAGATGTAATCATGATTCTACAGTTCCATTAGGTTCTAAACTTGTTGATCTTAAATTCTTCTGTATTAAGTGATAAACTATAATCTCTGATATGACTTTCTCCATTTTCCTTATAAATACTTACTACATCCTATTTATGGGATACTGAAGATTCAACCCAGGGCTTCATGAACATCAGATATGTACTCTACCGAGATTCAATCCTCACACTTCAGTAGTATTTTATAAAATGAGTTAAAGAGGCTTAAATAGATCCTGTCTGAGTGGCAAAATAACTGATTACAGCATTCAGTTCACTTTGTACCTCATGTCATCTCCTGGACTCCTAAAACCAGAGGTGATCAAAGAAACAAGAGGTGGACATGCAGGAGCTTGCCCCAAGTCAAAGAAACACCAAGTCACTGGAAAGGCCCATAGAATTCTTGACGTTTTTTATGCACTAGGTTCTGAGCATGTTCCTCACAAGCTCTGTCTGGTTCAGTGATGCTTCTGTGTTAGCTCATAGTCCCAAAAGACACTGAACAGTGGTCTATCTCATGACATAGCCTGGAAAAGCATAGATAAGTTGATGTAGCTTCATCTTTTGCATTATGTCAATTATTTATGCCTCCAGGTTCCTGTACTTTCTTTTCTTCAACAAACCAAAGCTGGGTCTATCTTACATAGGTTATCTATGTGGATATCACATGGATCAGTCTTTTGATTAGCTCCAAGGCTTAAAATTAGAACTCAATCTCTGTTGCCCTTCTGCTATTACTCTGAGAGAACCAGAAGTGTTTTTCTAGCTTTCTCTAGGCATGTGAGCTACACTTCCAGGTAGTCACATCCTGGGCCACCTTGCTGCTCCTGCTAGAGCTATGAAGCCCCTCACCTAGATAGGAAAATGACTGGTCTGCCTTTACAGTATCCTCAGAGGGTACTCTCTCATAAGCTGGGGACTCATCTACTCTAAGGAATCACAATGTGGCATTTTTTGGAAGTGTCTAGGCCTAAAAGAGCCTTTGATGAATACCTATAATTCTTCATGTTTTATCCCTAAACCTAGGGATCTCCTTATCTTGGGCAAAATTCTACTGTCTTACCTACCTGACCACAGTAGATGGTCCTGGCTGTGGAGCCCAGGATATAAGTTCACTTCTACTTTCATAGTCTAAGGAATACTGTGCTGGGGGGTCAATGAAGCTCAAAACAGGAGAAAAAAAAGAGAAGAGGACAGAGGGAAGAAAAGAAAGAGGGAGGAGGGAAGGAGGAGAAAAAGGAGTAAAAGTAGGAAGAAGAGAAGTAACGAAGAGGAAGAAGAGTAGGGGAAGAGCAAGAGGATCTAGAGACAGAAAAGAACTATAAGAGATGGTACCAAGAACTGGTAATATCACTTAAGACCTTGACTATAAAGGAGGCTCTCTCTTTCATAAGGAACCTTGCTGGAAAGACTTCCCCTGAGGCTTCCTGATTCCTGGGCAGCCAACAGGGTATGCATTGGTTAGTTTGTCCTAGACAACAAAGCTCCATATCTAGTAAGTCATTGCGTAGCACAGAGCTGCTACAAATCTCTCTTCTCAGGGACCAGGCAGGTAGTCACAGGAAGAAAAGCCCTATTAGTGCACAAGGAACTGTGTTCATCCCAAGCTCCCAGATGAGGTAAGAAACAAGCTGTCCCAGTTCTACTATCTCTGTCACCCCAATGCAGGATGGGGTGACCTGCTACTACTTTCCAAGCATCCCAACTTCTAATCATTCTCAAAATGACTGAAAGAACTGGCATTTTGTTAAATATACAATACAAAGTAGCCAGGCCTCAGATCATAAAGTAGGTGCCCTGGATCATAGGAGGCAGATGCTAGCAGCTTACATTGCCCTTCAGCCTTCCCTACCTCTCCCATTGGAATGAACCCATGGTTGGCAGAAATGTTCTCTGTATGATGTAAATAAAGTAACTGGTTTGGCCTATGTGGAGCACCATAGAAGTGGGCAGAGGATCAGAGGATAGGCAGGTAGAAGGAAGGTGGAGTTAGCCAGTCACCACCCGACCCCAGAGAAGAACAGATATGTAAGAGATACAGGTAAGCCATGGGCTGGGCCACATGGCAGGTAGATTAATAGAAATGGGTGGATTTAAGATGAAAGACCTAGCTAGTATTGTGCTTAAGACATAGGCCAAACAGTATGAAGTTAATATAAACATCTGATCCATTTCTTTGGGGGACAAAAGCCTTTGTGGGCCAGGTACAAACTCTGGGCCCAAACGGGCCCATGAAACTTTCTATAACACATGGCAATCCTGCTTTTTTGTACTTCTAAACTCTGGGTCTTCCTTCTTCCATTGCCTTGACACTGGAGGCTCCTGAGCCTTCCATCATGTCTGTCCCTCTTCCTTCTCTTACAAACCCACCTGCAGACACTGTGTCACCTGTGTCAGTCCTTTTCACCCTTTACATTCCAGTTTACAGTAGCAAATCCCCATCCCAATGTGTACAGATGCTGAGATGAGACCGGATGCAATGAAGATTCACTTAGCCACTGCTTCAGCTGTTACATGAAGCTCCATGAACCATCCTGTACCTTTTCAGTTCTCTTTCTTGCAGGAGGAATTCCCCTTCACCAATATGTACTATTTCCCATCATCATTTCTTCACCATCACTCCTTGAGTCCAAGTTCCCTGGACCTCTCTGTCAGCCCTTTCATGCTTAGCACCCCAAGCATCTGATACTATTATGTGGCATTCTTCCTAACATCTTAGGGTGATGAAATGTACTCTGCTAGCTCTTGAAGACTTCATTGTAGTAAAATCACTTTTAGCAGTGCCTTTACAGTGCTGCCATTATATCCTACAGTGGTAGACATATAGATAGCACTCCTTCATAGGATGGGGGTAGCATCTACACTCCTGCTTTACCCACTATTATCAGGCAGCAATATGGCACCACAGTAATGAAAATTATGCTAATGTTCACTGAACCTGAGGCCTGATGTCCATGAGAAACTGAGAGGTATAAATACAGAGATTACCTCTTGCCTTTCTGGCCTCCACAATTTGTGCTACAACAACAAGGGAACATTGGCTTTCTATGTATATAACACACATACACACATATATACACACATACATTTGTCTAGGTATATGAAAGAATTTATACATACTTGCTTACTTGGGCTCTTTTTCCCAGGCATAATAGTTGTTACTGTAGTGCGTATTTGTGTGTTGTATTTGTTTAATCTGTATTTTATTTATTAATGTTACAGCAATTTCAAAAGGGATGGACACTCAGATAGCTTTTAGCCAACTGAAAATCTTCATTCCAGCTGGCTAGTACTACACTTGGGCATTCCAGAACCCAAGTATAGCCCTGAACATTTAGAGCAAGAACATTTTAAAGTTAAAACCACTTCACAGTATTTTGTTCTGTAGCTATAGGGGGGCATTTTGTGAAAACAAGAAGTTTAAAAGAAGCCAAGATAAGCAGTTAGTTGAAAGGGGAGATTTGCACAAGCAGAAAATTTAACAGAAGCTAAAATAAGTTATCTGGGATGTATCAGCCTATCTTGCATTTTTAAAGTAGAGTTGTAAAATTTTCCATGAGATTCTCCATCAAGAGATCAAATTTTAGTTAAACTTGAAATGATCTCGACAAAAATACAGAGAAAGCCCTGCATTAATGTTGGTTTGTCACATTAATAACTTACTTTTATTATTTTTTATTCCTTATAAGCTTATTATTTATTTCTTAGTAGCCTTCTGTATCAACCATAGTTTATTGACTCACATCTTACAAGTTTTTCTGTTTTGTTTTTAGTTATTAAATGTGAAGTTACTGTAAATGCTCTTATAAAATTTTTGGAATATATTATCTAGGTTTTAAATAAAAATGAAGTGATTTACTATCAGTAAATGTAAGGATTAATGGAACACCACATGGCAACCCCAACATGGTGTTGGGTGGGATACAAATTCCTGCCATGCAGCAGCCATGTGGTAAAGCCAACATGGTGCCTACAGAACAGGCCACATACTGAGGTTATGCCCCTAGGCAGGGCTACATAAATCAGTGCCCAGTCATTCTCTTAAAAGGAGATACCATGTGAATGTAGGTCTCTTTTTTTCTCTTCTCCTTTTATGACCCAGTACTCATCTGGCAACTCTTCTGAATAAACTCGAGTATGGCTCTGATAGTGTGCATGTGCATGTGTGTCTGATTTCACACACGAAATCAACATAAAAAAACATTATCAACAAACAGAAAAGTACTACATTATTTGTATAGTACAGCAATGTTATTTAATAAGATTTTTATTTATTATTTTAAAAATCTATACATGTGTACAAGGTATCCTGTTCACATCTCCCTCCAAGGGACATTTCAAATCTCTCTCCTAATTCCATCAATGTGGAAAGATGAGCATAACAATTACACAGAATTCTGGTTTTCTATTTTATTTTATTAATTAGTTTTGGGCTAATGACATACACTGACTCCTTTATGGTCATGGTTTTAGATATATGCAAATATATCAAATTACAAAAACAAGTGAAGAAAGTTGTGCAAGTATATAACATAAGAAAATTTACATGCAAGAAAATGGAAATACAGTTTAGAAGTTCATGAGTGATAATTTGTTTATTCACATTTTGAACTACCACTTGAATCAGGCTAAGATATATATATAATGAAAACAATTAGATATTTTAAACATCAACATCAAAACAGAGAAAGAAACAAACAAACAAAGAAACAAATCCTAAGAGTTAGGATATCTCATACTTTAAATGAATAAATACAGTGTGGTAGGACTGTTTTCTATATGTGATGCTGTGAATAAAGTGACTGTTTTGGCCCATGATGCCTTAGCAATAGGCAGGAAATCAGAGTAGAGACTGGTAGCAGGGGAGTGGAGTCAATCAGTCACCATCCAAACCCTGAGGAAGAACCATGTAAGGAATACAGGTGAGCCGTGGGACAGGCCACATGGCAGATAGAATACTAGAAATGTGTTAAATTAAGATGAAAAAGCTAGCTAGTAATGTACCTGAGACATAGGCCAGATAGTATAAGGTTAATTTAAGCATCTGATTCATTTATTTGGAGAATAAAAGCTGTCATGGGCAAGATCAGAACATCTGGCCTAAAGGGGTCTGGAAATCTCCCACAACAGATGGTGCCCAATGTGGGGCAAACAACCTGATAAAGCCTAAGAAAGGTTAATAAGCTTAAAAAGCATTCTAGACCACTGAAACAGAGCCAAAAGCAGCTTTCTGAATTGCATATCTGAATTGATTTGTGGTACAGAGATATCAGTGTGTTCAGGCTAGAATTTAAAATTGTATGTTCACAGCACATAGCTTAAACCCGTACATGTCATGGAAGACTTGGCATAAGTGCGATTGATTTAGAGTTTCTGCTTATGTTGAACAGAAAGAAAACAGAGGCAAAAATTTTTTTGTAGCAGCATTTGTTGGGTCTGCTCTATTTTCTGATAGCAAGTAGAGATGAAGCAGGCACCACAGCCATACTTAAAAGCCTCAAGAAGGAATGGAGTCAGCAATCAGCAATATCAGCATTTTAAAAAGTTCTTCTGGTTAGAAAATGATTAATGATTTTCAATAAAACAGGTTTAGACTCACAAAACCTGTAAACAAGGTATAATGTGTATAAAATAGGCAGAGGTTTCAAAGAAGAAAAAAAGGGAAAAGAAATCTCTTAAAAAAGAGAAATAGGAATGAAGATAAAAAGGACATCTAAAGATAGAAGATAAGCAAAGAGTCTGGATTATGATTATTGTGTTTTCTTTTAACTTTTTAACTATTAATGAGCTAACTATAGAAAGACAATTGATTGCTAAGGCTGCTAAGTTAAACAAATACATATATCTTAAAGATATCATGAACCTGAAATCTGTTTATAAGAATATGTTACTAGGAAAAAGACTTTCTGTTTTTGTCTCCACAGAAGATCAAAACCTGTGGATTGGTTCCAGCCAAATGTGGTTTCAATTGTCAAGGCCACCTGAAAATTCTCTGATGGGGAGATCAATTTCAAAGATGCCAGTTGTGATGATCCTGCTTCAAGACCCCATGAGATTACCAGCACACTTGATCAGCTGGAAGTAGTAAAAGAAAGCAAGAGATGCCCAAGTTCTCCCAAAATATTGCTTATTAATGCTTGTTTTCATTATAAATGTTTAATGATCATAGTCAATTTCTTTCAAAAAATGGGGGAGAGAATATAATATAGGAATGATTAAAAAAAGATAGATGGATTTTGGTTTATTTATACAAATTTAAGGTCAATTTTGTTATGCTGTATGTATTTTTCTACTCTTGATTAAGGTATGATGCTTATGTAACTAATTTAAAATTTTAATGTATAATTGAGTAATACAGATTAATAGTCATCTATGAAAACGAAACTTATGGTCATATCAATAAAGATACTTCAATTAGATAGATAGTCTTCATACACTTCAAAGATATGAAGAATGTGGCACTTAAAATATTTTAAGAACTTAGACTTTTCTGGACAATGAGACAGACAGGTCTACTCCTGGCAGCAGCAATGTATTTCAGGAAAATGATGAGCACTGAAGAAAGTTCATATGAAATTTACTTTGTGGCAACATTTAGCCACTGGACAAGAAACTGCTATAGTATTGACAGCTTGATAGTGTGCTTTATAAACTAGATATACAGGTTCCATTGGAAAGTGACTACTGAACATTGCCAGAAGAAGCTGAGATGGTACTTCAGGTTCCTGTTTTGCAGAAAAAATTTTCCAGGAATTCTTCAAAACACAAGGCAAAGCAACTGACAGACTGTGCCAGATTTGCTGCATCACTGAAAGGTATGCCTGAGACTCTGGGTCTACAGGCTGAAGATGATGTTTCAATGTTACAAAGGAACTTTGTGTGACTGTCTAGGCAGGCAGGTGTCATCTGTGTGATTTCTAGACTTTGGAAGTTCCTGTTTGCTTGAATAATATTATAGACTCCTGTGGTCTTTGATGTGGTTGAAGGTTTAATAATTACAGGTGTAGTTCTTCTAAGTTAATTTTAAAAGTACATTAGATATAAAACTTTAGACTCACAAGGATAAGGTAGATAATAGAATATTTTCTTTAAGTCTGTTAATTACAAATAGACTAAATATTGTAACTGTAATTTTTGCTTGATAGCTATTCTGTTGTATGTAAATTTGCCACATGGAAATTGAAACTTTCCATTTTGATTAGACAGACAAGAAGAAATGTGGTAGGATTTCCTGTATGTGATGCTGTGAATAAAGTGACTGTTTTGTCTCATGGCAATAACTGTAGCACTAGGCAGGAATTCAGAGTAGAGATAGGTAGCAGGAGGGCAGAGTTAGTCAGGATCCATCCGACCACAAAGAAACAACCATGTAAGGAATCCAAGTGATCCACATACTGGGTCAGATGGCAAGTTAAATACTAGAAATGGGTTGAATTATGATGAAAGAGCTAGCTGGTAATGTGCCTCAGACATAGACCAAACAGTATGAGGTTAATATAAGGGTCTGATTCATTTATTTGGGGAATAAAAACCACCATGGGCAAGGTCAGAATGTCTGGCCCAAATGGATTCAGAAATCTCCTACCCAAGAGAGCATCACTGTAAGCCAAGTATTAGGAAGAAGAGCCAGGAGGCTGCCTAGGATTTGTCACTGTAGAATCCTGCTGTGAACAGATTAAGCATTGCATAGCACTCTTTCACTCACCACACCAGAGAAAGGAGGGTCTTCAGAATGGCCAGGGACCTGACTGTGGAACAGGGAAGCCAAGCAAGTCTGCTGGTCAATGTCCTAGATCAAGTAGTATGTTGGAATATCTGCCCTGCATCTTTTTTCTCTTTTCTCTTCTTTTCCTCCAAAAGATAGGTGTGTTTGCAGCTGTAGAGATATCTCAGCTATAATGATATTTGTTGTTCTTTCAAAGGACTAGAGTTTGGTTCCCAGTAACTACATAGAAGCCAACAACTATCTTTAATTCTAGTCCCAGAAGTTCTGATACCTCTTTCTGTCCTATGAGGAGAACAAACATGCTGTTGCATAGCTATATAAACAAGAACACCCATGCACATGAAAAAATATCTTAAAATAAAGACAGATGTGGGCCAGCAAGATAGCACTGAAGGTTAAGGTGATTGCTGCTAACCCTCAAGATCTGAGTTTGATGCTGGAGTACCACAAAGTGGAAGGAAAGATCTGACTTTTCCAAGTTCCTCTGACCTCCACTTGACACTTCTTAAAGAAAGCTTCCCTCCATGTGCACATGCACAGGACAGGGCCAGGATGGGATGCCAAAAATAAATATGTCACGACAGTACATATCTGTTATTCCATTCTGGGGATGGGGAATAAATACAGGTAGATTCTTGGAACTCATTGCCTAGCTGACTTACATAAAGCATCAAGCTTGGGATTCACTGAGCAACCCTGTTTAAAAGATAAGACACAGAGCAAGAGAAGAAGACACCTAAGCCTCTGGCCTCCACAAGCACCTGTTCATATAAATATATCTGAACACACATGTGCACACATGCTTACAGTACACACATATGTTCAAAATTTCATCTTCTTTACTCCTGACAGAAATGTAAGTTTTCCTTATTCTCTGATGATTGTGAGTAGTAGTTCTATGAAAATTTTTACACTTTTTTGGTAAACAGTGTATTACTCAAACAAGCCTACAATGTCACAAGCATGTTCCACAATGATGTTTGATTAGCTTACATTAGTGTATAATACCTAAGACATTCATTAGCCACATTTATGAAAATAAAAATAAAAAAGCCACAGCACATTTATTTCCAACATGTGGCTTTTGCCAACTGTCTTGTCCATCTTTAGTCTCCAAAGATGACACAAAGCAGTTCTTATACAAGTACAACTGGCTGCTAGGAGCATTAACTGACAGATGAGCTGTCCCCAAGAGGAGCTGTTCTGCTGCTCACTCTCAGGTGTAAGTTAAAGAATACAGAATAACAAATACTCTCAGTCCCAAGGGCATCAGTGGAAAATATGAGGGTAACACTAGACAAAAACTATACATAACAATAACATCTATGTTGAACTAACATGCTATGGTTCAAGTGCAATTTGCCCTTTTCAACTCATATGCTTGAGCACTTGGAACCTAGGTGGTGGTGGCATTCGGGAAATTATGGGAACATTAGAAGTTACAGTCTTGTTGAATGAAGTCTGTCACTGAAGATGAATTTTGAGAGTTAATAGCTTGGTCATTTCTTGTTTGTCCTCTGTTTCCTGATTGCAACAACGTTACCATTATCTCATAATCTTGCTGCCATGCCTCTCCCACTGTAGTGAACTTAATGAACAGGCTGCCCATAAAGTCACATAACCATATGCATATAAATAAAATAAAATACAAATTTAAACTTATATTAAATTTTGTGCAATTCTGTGTTTTTTTTTTGTTTCAGAAAGTATTCATTCTGTATCATATATCATTAAGTTGCCATTTTGAATTTCTCCTTTTATAAGATATTCTCAGCAGAGGAACTACGAATGGCTGAAAGGTACCTGAAAAAGTGATCTTCATCTTTAGCCATCAGAGAAATGCAAATCAAAACAACTTTGAGATACCACCTAACACCTGTTAGATTAGCTAAGATAAAGGCACAGATGAAAGCCTATGTTGGATAGGATGCGGAGCAAGGGGAACACTCCTCCATTGTTGGTGGGAGTGTAAGCTTGTTTAGCCACTTTGGAATGCAATATGGCGGTTTCTCAGAAAATTGAGAATCAATCTCCCCAAGGACTCAGCAATACCACTTCTGGGTGTATACCTTAAAGAGGCACATTCACACTCCAAAGGTATTAGCTCTACTACGTTCATAGCAGGATTATTTGTAATAGCAAGAACCTGGAAACAACCTAGATGTCCCTCAACTGAAGAATGGATTAACAAACTGTGGTACATCTACACAATGGAATACTACTCAGCAGTAAGAAAAAATGATATTCTAAAATTCGCAGGCAAATGGGTGGATTTGGAGAATATCCTCCTGAGCGAGGTATCACAAACCCAGAGAGATAAGCAGGGGATGTACTCACTCATTAGTGGTCTCTAAACAAACAAACAAGTAAAAAACCCAAGCATGCCCAAGCTGCAAACCACAACCACTGAACAACTTGGGATCAGAAACACCCTTGACTGACCTTTCGAATTCCACTCCAACTATAGGAACACCTGACTCACTCTTGAGGGGGGTGACAAAACTGGATTTGGCCAGGAGTGGAGACTGATCCAAGCATTATTGGGTCAGTGGGACCATAGGACTGTTTGCTCCCTGCCTAGGGAGGGGATGGGGAGTTGTGGAGAAGAAAAAATGACTTGATGTGGCTGGAGGGGAAAGGGACCTTGAATAAGAATATACAGGGATGGAAAAAAAATTCAGAGGGAAAGCTGAACACAAAGTAAATATATGTATAGCAATCTTATTTGCATTATCACCCTTGATAAGTCATGCTTATGATTTTTATCTTCTTTATAGTTACTGCTAACTTATCAGCATTTTAAATTCATTTTACTGTTTTTCTTGATAAATACAAAATAAATAAAGAAGAAAAAAAGAGAAATAAAAAGATATATCATTTATCTTCTTTTAGTGCATGTATAGAATGTCAAAGTGAAAATTTTTATAGTGTATTTTAGGGATATATTAGCTGAGACACACATAGTGTGATAAGTCACCCAGGACTTCACAGTATCTTAAATAGCTACAGCTGTATGTTCTTTTTCTGTGGACCCTGTAGTCTTTAGCTATTTCTTGCTACCTCCTATGGCTTAATGGAAAAATTCACATGTTTTTTCAGCTTTGATACCTATAAATTCATTTTAAAGAGCATGTTCTGAGTTAATTCTAGATTATTTCTACTATAACAAAAACAAAGCTCGCCCTAGTTTCCAGTCATGAGAACAAGGTTTTGACTTGTAATTTTTGTGATACTGAAACATCATAACCAGGAGACACTTGGTGGAACAAACTAATAAACAACATCTAACAAGAAAAGTGCAGAACAGAATTTACTATCACACTTTCCTGTGCACGGCTTCCAACTTATACTGAAGCTCACTTTAGTTATCATTTCAATGCAGACAATGCAGAGTTAATAAAAGCAGTAATTTCCAGGACAGGTTGATTAAACATAATGTTTTGCTCTTATTGAAGAGAATTAAAAGAAAATCTAGACAGGCTGTATGCAGAAGTGATCTGAGTTTTGTGAGGAATAGCAGATAGTAAGAGTGTTAGGAAAGAAAATTGGAATTTTAAACTCCCATGGAGACTTCCTTCTCTACCTCTGGATTTTGGTTTTCCTAGACAGGAAGAAAAGACAATATTTGGAATATCAGGTACAGCCATCAAACATCTACCGGAAGTGTTCCAAAAAATGTCTATGTTTCAAGCAGAAGCAGAGAGAAATCAGGCCTTTGTAGGGCAGAAAGAAAAAAAGAAGCAGCACCCACATGTTCATATGCTACTGTTGGTTTCTCAAAGAAACAGAGAAAGTACTGACATTTAAATGCCTCTTACAGGCTTGGGATGGAAGCTCTTTCATCTGTGCCCACAAAAGTTGAGGGAAATGACACCTCTCCTCTCCTAGTGATATTACATTAAATATGAGAGTTCCCAAAGAAATGAAGCTTGTGCCTGATTTTGTATCTGACAATAAGAAAGAAGGGCCCTTCAGTTGAAGAAAGTGTGATATTATCCATAGAGGATATCTCCAAATGTCTCCATGAACTCACATTTAAAATCTGTGATTACAGATCTAAGAAACATTCAAAATCTTAAAATCTGTACAACACACAACTCCTTCCATCCTGGAATTGCTGTTGAATGCTGGAGACAGATAATTATGAATACAACTGCAAAGCCTTCAAAACTGGTATGTGTTCAGATCCATAGATCTCATGTGTATAGAAATTTGGCTGAGGAATAAGTTCTGGTCAATCACCTTTTTTGTTGATAATTTGTATTGTTTACACTTTGAAATATTTACTTAGGTTATCATACAAAGTACCGGGTTTTGTTACACACTTTTATGTATTTTGTTTTGTTAGTCATTCTTTTCAAAACATGAACCTTACCTTTCTCAAAAACACCCTTAGCTTCGGTGAATTTTCATCAATAAAAATCAACATTACAAAGACAATGAAGTTGAAATTATCAGCCTCACTGATGGTTAAAATAAGAAGTAAGAGTATTAGAAAAGACAAATAAGGAATGATGAGCCCTATCAACAAAATACAATGTAACTGACTCTCATCTGACATTCTATGTAAATGTAACAAAATATATCATTTTCCAGTGCACCTAGAACCTACACAAAGATAAACCTTAATATTAATAACAAAATCATCTTCAAATTTAAGAACTTGAAGTCAGCTTATATTAATGTGAACCCAGAAATGAATGTGAAGACTTTTCAAATAAATGATGATGTCATATAAAATGAAGAAAATAAAGATATAGAAAAAATATCTTACAAAACAAAATCAAAACACAACACTATAAGATGTCTTATGTGCTTTAGTAGCATATAAAAAGAACAGAGGAAACAGTTAAGGCATCAAAAGTTACTTTGGCAAATATATTGTCAGAAAAGGAAAGAAAATGAATGAATAAATAAATAAACAAACAAACAAACAAATAAATAAATAAATAATCCTTAGATGTCTGTGAAAGATCTAACTGAAAATTATGTCAGTAGAATAACAATAAAAGTAGAAACAGTACAGCTTGGTAGATGTGGGAGGTATTAGATACATGAAGGCTACAAAAATTTGGTGTGTATCTTAACCAGTATTATGGAGAGGATACTTCATATGAAGGAGAACCTGGGCCAATGGGAAACCTAGGGCATCAGTGTGGTGATATATTTTATATTTAATAAAACCAGTCTGGAATATCAGAGAACAGGTCCACCCACTGTCAAGCCAGGAGGGTCAGAGAGTGGTAACTTACACCTTTAATTCCAGCATGTGAAAGACCAAGTCGTGACCTACACCTTTAATCTCATAAATCCAGAGACAGATCTTTCTATGTTTCTGTGAGTTCAAGGCCTTACTAACAAACAGTAATAGCTCATACCATTAATCTTAACTCTAGAATTATGATGCAGAGTTGAACTCGTAAGTGAAATAACTGGGCAAAAAAGATATTCAAGGAGGCAAAGGCAGACAGTGTGGTACTCTGTAGAAGTAACAAGCCAGGCTGAGGACTCTGGAAGATAGCTTTTACTCTGAGAAGTTGGCTGGCAGAGAACTGACTATGGTCAATTTCTTCTCTCTGATACTCCAGCCTTTTCCAGAATATCTGGCTTTGAGTTTTCATTTAATAACAACTAGAATTCATGTTTCATATCAGAAAGATGAGGGGGAGGAAAGTTGAAGGCCTGATTACACACAAATATGCTCTGAAAGCAGCACCGAAGGTTTATTTCTGCTTTACACACACACACACACACACACACACACACACACACACACACATCTAAAAACAAGTTGTGATTTGTCACTTCCTTACTTATGAACTAATACAATTCTTTAAAAAAGACATCCTTTTTTGTTGCATTTCAGCCTGCAATACTGTCATCCTAATATCTTCTAAGCACTCTTTACACACACACACACACACACACACACACACACACACACACACACTCTTACTTACACAGAGAAAAAAAAGAAAAAGGGCTTTTTTTTCTTCTGTCTTCTTCAAAACTTGCATAGAAGAACTTCATAGTCCCCAGATATCAAATAATGCTCCTGTAAATACTGGAACGAACAGAGAGTTAGAGCACGGGAACAGATTCACTGCATTTTCTACCTGGTGGACAGGGTCTCTCACTACAAACTGTCTCAAACCGGACAACAACCGATGGTATTTTCTGCCAGTACATTATGACCTATGCTCAGGGTGAGAGACTGATATTCGTAAATATTGCAAATTACCTTACTTTAAAAAATAGATGTACTCAATTAGCTACCTAGATGTTATGATGTGTGAGTATTCTCAAAAACATGACCTATCACTACAGAACTGATCAGTTTACCTAAAATGTTTCCTGAGCCTTAGGCAGGGAGAAAAACCTTAAAGAGAAATGTTGTCTGTGGCATCCTTCTAAAATGATTTTGATAGCTATCAGTAGATTTACAACCTTCATGATTGACATCTGTCTTCTTAAACTCTAAGACTCCCTGGGCCTCACTCCCTTTCCTGTCCGTGCGTTCTTCTTTGATCGTTTCCTATGTTATTTTCATATACAACCACTCTAGTTCTATAGTAAACATTGAAATCAATTGCAATGAAAAGAATATTTTGTTCTCCCTAAGTTGTATGCTGAAATGCTAATCTTTACGGTGATGACATTTACAGATAGTCCTATGCAAAAGTTGAGATTAAGCACTCCAGAAAAGTAAGCTACATTAGAAAGGGCATACAAGCAAATGTTTCTCATTTCTATTTTCTCTCTTGACAACCTGTGAGTGGTCTATCATCTGGATCATATCAGCCAGTAACTTGATTAAGATTTTTTTCTGACTCCACAGCAAGGGGATATAAATGTCTGTTTGGTAAACCTCCCAGCCTCAGATATCTTGCTATAACAACATGATTTACTTGACTTGTATTCTCTCGAACCATAGCCTCTTAATGCTTTCTTCTTAGGGCAGGTCCTAGTGTTGCTTTTCGGAGTGTCCTTTCTCTCACACACAAATGCTAATTTACTTAACCTAATGTTTTTCCAAAAGTAATTCACAGGCAAAAAACAAGTTTTATCATTTGCTTTTAGATAGTAAGATTTCAAATTCTAAAAATGGTTTCTACTTACAGGACAATGTAGTCAACTTAGTGACTTAGTGTTTTTATTTTCAGTCTTACTCCTCAAACATGAGTGCTCCTGAGTCATAGTGTCTGGAGGCTTCCATACTGATCAGCACAACATTATAGTTGTAGCATCCTGAACAGAATCATCTGGTATAATACACAGGGCTCTCTAGAGGAACACAACTGAGGTACTTAATACATTCTTTTAAAAGGAATTTATTAAGTTGGCTAAGACAGTTTGAATTGGATAGTCCATCAAATGCTGGATAGATGGAAAACCTGGCAAATGCTCAGTACATACCCATTTGTCCACAGGGGGTCTGTAAGATTCCTAGAGAGTTGTGATCTTCCCCTCTTCTTGGAAGACCAGTGAAGCTGGCTCTGCTTGTCAGCAAAGGATGGCAGCAGTGACCACAGAAAAGGTAGCAGCAGCAGCAGGGTAAATATACTCAGCAGCAGGTAAGGGGGTAGAGATATGTGCAGACAATACATAAGGCATAGATCCAGTGATAATGAGTGATGGAATATGAGCTTGGTAAGAGTCACTTAAAGCACCTGGAGTGGTCAGGGTTTGCTTTCTTTCTCCCTTAAAAAGAAGGGAAAACCTTGTGGGAAGTGGCCAAAAATAAAAGGGATTTAAGAAGGACAAACATATTGTCCTGACTTCAGGGGACCACTTGGTCTAAGAAGATGGGCAATGACTATTTAAATTGAATCAGAAAGTTCCATGAACATTGTAATCAATGTCTCCATCCCCTTTTATGATGTCTTTGTGGGTAACATTGTATTAATGTACAATGGTTAATTTTTTCTTTTCTTTTCTTTTCTTTTTAAAAAACTTTTTATTGATTCTTCATGCATTTCAATCATGTATCCATATGCAATTAATTTCCTCTTCCTCTCATTTCTGCCCTAGCAGGCTTCCCCCAAATCAAAACTTAAAAGTAAAACCAAAAAGTCAAAAACAGAAGCTGAAACAAAACAGAAAACAAGCTAACAAAAAACAAATAAAAAAAATCTCAGCATGAAAGCTATAGAGTAGCCCAGTGAGTCACAGTTTACCCTTCAGTCTTTACTTGTAAGTGTTCATTGCGATGAATCATTGGTCTAGTTAAGGGTCTCTGGCTTCTGCTGCACCTTAGATCTTGCGCTTCCACTGAGACTCCTCTTGGATATACTATTATTGCCTTAAGTTATAGAGAACCTGTAACTTTGGATTTGTAGGTCTGGCTCCATAAAGTGCTCCAGAAGTTCATAGATGAGGTAGATGTTGGATAGGCTACAAAGAAGCTGGCTCTGGGCCTGGGTGGTAGCTGGGTTGGTCAGCCTGCCAGCTTTCCCTTATTGCCACCAGAGGCAAACTCTCCATCACTGTCTTGGCTTTCTCACACAATACAGCAGATAGAAAGGGGTGGGGGGGCAGTTCTGTTCTCACAATTATATGTTTGTTTGTGTGGAGAGTGGGTGAGGTGTAGCTAAATGGCCATCGATGCAGGAGAACAGTTTGTGGGAGTCATGCCTCTCTTCTTACCATGTGGGTCTTGGGGACTGAACTCATTTCATCAGACTTGTGAGCAAGTGTCTTTGCCTTGGACCATCTGCATAGCCTATGATGCTTTACCTTAGCTTGATTGGATCTGAACTCAACCAAGAGACAATCTCTGGTCAAGAAGATGATCCCTCACACTGATCAGCACCTTCCTTAAGTAGCTCAAGCATACAAAAATGAACAGGAAAAGCAATGCTATGGTAACAAAATACTGCAAAACAAACTTGGTGTAAGAAGGTTTATTAGGCTTACAGGTTCAGACCATCAATGAAGAAAGCCCAGGCAAGAACCTGAAGGCAGGAACTAAAGCAGATGCTATGAAGAAATGCTACTTACTGGCTTACTCCCAGGCTCACATTCATCACAATTTCTTATGAAACCCAGGTATACATGACCAGGAATGATACAGCACAGTTGCCTGGGCCCAAGGACATTATCATTACCAAGTTGACAAAAACTAACACCACCACCCACTTAGAGACAGAGTTGCCTTAGCTGAAGCAATATCTGTTTTTTTTCCCCAAAAATATACACATCAAATTATTTGTATTTGACTTCAAATCCAAGTTTCACCATTTTTTCTTCTTTCTTTTTTTTTAATTATGAGAACTCAAGAAACTAGAGCCCAAAACCTTGAAAAACCCAATCAAAAAATGGGGTTCAGAACTAAAAAGGGAATTCTCAGTAGAAGAATTACAAATGGCTGAAAGGCACTTGAAAAAGTGCTCAACATCTTTAGTCATCAGAGAAATACAAATCAAAACAACTTTGAGACACCACCTAACACCTTTCAAATTGGTTCAGATAAAGGACACAGATGACAGCCTATGCTGGAAAGGTTGAGGAGCAAGGGGAACACTCCTCCATTGTTGGTGGGAGTGTAAGCTTGTTCAGCCCCTCTGGAATGCAGTATGACAGTTTTTATGAAAACTGGGAATCAATTGCCCCAAGCGTCCAGCAACACCACTTTTGGATGTATACCCTAAAGACACACAGTTGCACTTCAAAGGCATTAGCTCAACTATGTTCATAGCAGCATTATTTGTAATAGTAAGAACCTAGAAAAAACCTAGATGTCCCTCAACTGAAGAATGGATTAACAAACTGTGGTACATCTACACAATGGAGTACTACTCAGCAGTAAGAAAAAATGATATCCTAAAATTTGCATACAAATGGATGGATTTGGAGAATATCCTTCTGAATGAGGTATCACAAACCCAGAACGATAAGCAGGTGATGTACTCTCATTAGTGGACTCTAAACAAAAAAGCAAAAAGCAAAGCATGTCTAAGTTGCAAACCACAAGCACTGAACAGCTTGGGATCTGAAACACCTTGGACTGGCACCTTGGATCCCATTCCCTCCAGAGGAACACCTGACCTAGTCTTCATGTTGGGGTGAGGAGATCGTATCTGCCAGGAATGGATGCTGAACTAAGCCACATTGGGACCCTGGAATCTCTTGCCCTTGCTGAGGAGGAGAGAAAGTGATGTGGAGAAGAAGGAGTTTCACTATTTCTTAACTGAATTAGTGAGAAAGTTATTTAGGTATTCTGATCTGAGATTTATTTTTCCTGGTGGGGAAAAAGAGATCCAACACTGAACCTTGTAGTGATCATTATAGATTTGCTATGTCTATGCCATGCTAGAGACATGGTAATAAGAAAGCATCAGTGTTTTTCTGCTCTGGCTTCAGTGTTGTCCATGATCCAACAGCAAATTCTATTTCTAACATTGTGTCTAACTTTGGAAATAGCAGACACCAGCGTCGGCTTCCTGTGTGTGCTTCCTACATTTGGCCAATGAAACTTTTCACATCTGTCAATCAAAAGTTCAGAACAAGTCACCCAAATCTCCCTGAATAACATACATTTTAGACAGATTTTAGAGAAAGTGCAGGTAATGTGGGGTTTTTTTGTATTTTAAAAGCCAGAAAATATAAAAATTTATATATTACCTGGGCTTGGAAACTACAGAGCTTCTTAACTGAAGTGTATATTTATAACTGATGTATGTGAGATAGAGAATATGGTTAGTAAACTTTATGTTCCTGCCACATAAACATGAAGATGCGAGTCTGATCATGTAAAAAGTGGGGTATGGATAGAACATACAAAATGTTGGTGCTTGGAGTTATGGTTGACACTTATCTACTACTTTGATGCTCAGGTAAGAACTGACACATACCTACAATCCTGGTGATCAGTATAAGGATTGGTACACACCTACTACCCTTATGCCAAGAGTGAGGGTTGTTTTACATCTTTAACTCTGATTTTGGGAATGAGATTGGCTTCCCTGGATCTCTTACTGGAGCTCCTGATGAGAGGTGGTTCATATCTACAATTCTGATTCTGGAGAGGAGGAGGATCCCTGGAGCTTCATGGTCAATTCTTGCTAGTAAGTTTACTGATTAAGCCACATTTCAAAAACTTAGCAAGAAAGAGATTAAGAAAGATACCTTATATCAACCTTTGTCTTCCACATGCACATGTGCATATACCCAAACACATATTACACATATATTATACACAATTTCTTTTAATAAAATATGCTTGGGAAACATTGTGTACCTTGTAAATTGGTGTCTTCTGTGACCTTGGTCTAGATCTTTCCTGTGATTCATTTCTGTCATAAGTAGACTGAGTGAGGTGAAAATTCTCCTAGGCATTTATATAAGCCTGCCAATCTCACTGGTTTCAAATATGACCACAGTAAAACACATCTGCAGACTTTTCCCAAGATTGTAAAGTGATACCAGCAGAAAGATATCTTTGCAGAGGGTGAATAACAAGCCATTGTATAAGGAGAAGCAGAGAATGCTAGAGGGGGCTCTTTTGTGTTATTGAGATTTTTGTGATTGAGTTTGGTTTGGCCTGAGCTTGATCTCAGAATCCTTAGTACACCTCAAAGTGACAGTCAATAATAAATTATTTTGACCTTGTACTGTTTATGTGTTAAGAAGACTCAATAGGGGTGTAGCTAAGACAATACTCTCTCCTAAACTGTCTCCTTTTCCCCAACACAACTATGAAGGAACACAGTGAACATCATTTATGTAAGAGGAGCTTATGTGTGGGGTGCTGTCTTCTTGAGTTTCTACTGCAAATCCCATTCCAGGAAAATAGCTCTGTGGTAGTGTACCTGCATTCCTTATGTTGATTCAACATAGCTCCTTTAAATTCTCTGTAGTTCTGCTTCTCGTAGATTTTATAGTAATATATGTCTAATATATTCAGTAAATGTATCTGAGAGGGGACATTCTTTTGATACCCTAAGGATTCCTTGAGGTCTGGGATGTAGTTCAGTTGGTAGAAGACTCATCTAGCAAGTACAGAATTTCAGGTTTCTTCTCTTGTAACAAATCTCAGAAAGCAAGCCAGCGGCTCATTCCTGTAAGCCCAGCACTAAGGAAAGGAAGGCAGAAAAATAAAAAGTTCTGGATCACCTTAGTTAAGTGAGTTCAGAGTCAGTCTGGACTAGAAACCCTGTAAAACAAGGTTAAACAAAGGACCACAACTACAGTGTTAGTGTCTGATGGCAATTACAAGGTTCCCTGGTTATAAATTTGAGCCATGGTTGGCTTAAATGGCATTATGTGTCATTTTATTGTGTTTCTGATTCTCACATTTTGAAAGAATAGACTATATTTTACCTACCAGTTTTTCCAAAAAAAGCCAGATAGGATATATTTTATGCACAAAAAATAACAAGAATAAAGTAAACAAAGAGAGAAGTTTTTCACAGAGATGTTAACTGCTAGTGACCTTCTAAAAACCAGGGAATTAACACTAGATGACACAGAGAACATAAGAATGAGCTGTTATCTAGGGGGGATTGACATTTGTACTCAGAACACTCTCTCTCTCTCTCTCTCTCTCTCTCTCTCTCTCTCTCTCTCTCTCTCTCTGTGTGTGTGTGTGTGTGTGTGTGTGTGTGTGTGTGTGTGTATGCGTGGAGACACACAGAGAGAAGCCAAGTCAATTTCTAGTGTCTTCCTCCGTCACTCTCCACTTTATTGTTTTGTTTGGGAGAAGGGGGTTACCACTGAATTTGGAACTCACTGATTTGTCTAACTCTTTGGGTCATGGTCATGAGTTCTAGGAATCCCCCTGTCTCTACCTCCTCTGTGTTAGGGTAACAGGTACAAGGGCCAGCAAGCATGTTTTTTACATGGGCTCTGAGGATCATATTCAGAAACTCAAGCTTATATGCCAAATACTTTTACAGCAGAACCACCTCTCCAGCCCCCTAGTGCTGTTTTGAATTACTATTCCAGTCATTCACTAAAATGCATGTAAATTCCATTCCAATTCCAAGTGTATTCTGAGATCACAGCAAAGAATAAGGGAAGATTATGAGAAGGCAACTAAGTCTTTGGGGAATGTATAATCAAACAATTTCATCTGTTAGATAATGACATTTTAATTTAAATTAATTCTTACCAAAAAATGTCTTGAGTAGAATAATTATTGTCTTCATTTGATAGATGAGTACAATAAAGCCCACATAATTTAGGCAATAAATCATCAATATGGAAAGAGGAATACACTAGTATTTAAACCTAAGCCTGTCCCGTATGGGGTTGTTCATGGTTTCTGCACTGCTGTGTTATGATGTTGCAATCACTACCCAAGAATGCCCTCCCTGTGAATGCACAGGGGAAATGCAATTTGGGATCAGGTATGAGGCACTTGGGGGCTTACATAGTAATCACTCAGCCTCCCTTTCTCTGAGAAGCCAATTTAGGTGCCACAGTAACTAAAAATAGGTTCTCTAGACATTTTCCCCTGCTCTGGCTCCAGGACCTGACCGCATCATCCTGCCTCACCCTCAATTAGTTTTCCATACATAAAGCACTTTGGCTACATGCCCTTCTGAGAACACAGGCAGAATTCCTAAAGTAGCAGGATGCAGCGATTGGCCACCGTGGGGAACTTGGACCGATAAAGAAAGGCTCTCTCACAGCATCAGTCACTGTTCATTTGCCATTAATAACAAGGTAGTCTGTGTTCCTGGGTTTGATCCAACTTCCTAATAGGTGCTCTCTAGGGAATGGCCTTGTCCTCCTTTGCAGGCAGGGTGGAGCAGTGGCAGAGTATCTATGACATAAAGGATTGTTTCCAACAATCAAGGCTCTGCAGACTTCTAACCTCTTGAGGACTCTATGTTCAATGGAAGAAAGCCGGCTTCCAGGCACAGGGCAAATGAGGAAATTTAATGTCATTCTACCTGCTTTTTATCTGAATATTCTTCTTTTAGAAGCTCAAGTGGTTGATTTAATTAAAAGGTTAACAGCAGGACAATCTAATCTTCATTCCCCACCCTTCTCATTTGATTTATCTTGAATTGTAGCTTGAGTTAGCAGTCACAGAACAGGAAAGAGAGAAACAGCATGGGCCAGTTTTATAGGCAGATGAATCAAAGCACAGCTGGGGATGGCAGAATCTAATGAATGAAATGTGAATGTGTTCTAGAAGCTGCCAGATTTCAAACGCAGCAAGAATCCCATCACCTTGTTATTTTGGGCAAGTCTCTTCCTCTCTCCAAATTGTTTTCTAATTTTTTGAATGACCTTGCTCTATGAACTTGACATTTTATGAGGATGATGAAAGGTGTTTAAACACACACACAACTCCAGGTCTTAGTTAAATACACAATCAAAATTAAAAAAAAAAAAAAAAAAAAAAAAAAAAAAAAAAAAAAAAAAAAAAAAAAAAAAAAAAAAAAAAAAAAAAAAAGCCTGAAAAGTCCCTATGGTTTGCTCTGTGCCAGCAGAGTTCCTTATTCTCTGGATCCCAGGATGCTGTCTGTATTAACTGATAATGCTGAGGTACAAACATGTCTGGGTATGGGTAGAAACAGATGGGCCTTCAAGGCTTTCCTCACAGTTCCTGTGAAGATTCAATGGTGTAGCAGAATGCTGAACCAGGACCTGATCAGTACTAGAAACTGAGAACCAGAGAACCCGTTTGATTTTAACCAAATATTGCTTTGTCTGCTTTTCTCCTCCATTCACAAGATATTCAGTGCTCAGTGTGGCTATTCCCTTATTTACACATTCCATCATACATGTTTAAAGCTTTTGTGTCTGTTTATTTCTTCTCTCAAAACCAGCTACAGACTTAAAGACAGTTCTGTTGTAAAGAGCTTGGTGTTCAAGCCTGAGAACCCGAGTTTGTTCTTAAAACAAACAGCTAACTTAAAAATAAAACAAAGATGAGTGTGATGGCACAAACTTTTGGTCCCAGTGCTAAGGAGATGGAGACACATGGATCCCCAGGGTTTGGTAGTCAGCAAGGCTAGTATCATTGGCAAGGCCAGGGTCCTTGTGAGAACCTATAAAAAAAAAGACCAAGTGGAGAGTAACTGAGGGGGACAGTTTGGCTGCTACCTGTACCAAATACATAGTTGCACACATGCACCCATGTACATAAACACACACAAACACATTATAACTCTGCAATGCTAGACAATATCTAATATCCAATGTAGACAAATGCATTAATGATCCATTTGGGCAATAACTTATCACTATAGGAATTGTAACTAGGGACATTCTCTAAACTCTAAAAAATAATTATTTTCAAAATATTGGATCCTTGATTAGCATGTGTAAGCAAGTGTGGAGATATTTTTGCCCAGCATCTTCTTTCTGACACCTTAACTCATATCATAACACCAAGGAAAAAGTGCATTAATAGCATTTTACTTTTTAACATTTTGGTCCTCAGAAAAGATTTACCTCCCAGGCTAAAAACTCCTTTGCTATATCTGCACAAACAAGCATATTTAAAATTAATCAAAAAATCCATTTAGCCCATTCTGATGTTTTCCTACCAAGTTATTCTTATCCCCAGGCAGGAGTATCCCTGTACCATAGCTTTCATTGACAATGAAGCTGATTCCTCTCAATGCAAATCTAAGAATATATTATGCCTTTATAAAATATGTGCATCCTGGAAGGGTTAGAGAGAAATAAGATTGTGTTGAAGCCACAGGTAACCACATTCCACAATAATGTTGTACAGTTCTTTTTTTTAATAAAGCTGAATGGGACATACTTGATCTTTAAAACTATGTTTGTAATATTAAAACCTAATGGTGAGAACTTTCCTGTGTTCACAATAGGAAACATTTGAAGACAGTTGCTACTGGAAGGCAAAATAGAAAGGGAAATATTTATGTCAGACTTCACCCTACTAAGTTCACAGGAAAGCTGAGTGGAAAGTCCAAGCACAGTTTTATTTCCACCAAGTAATAACATAGTGGTTGACACCTGTGTATACATGGGATTTTTCTGTTTGGGATGGAGCTCCTACTGTATTTAAACTGCAAATTTCTAAGCCAACTCATTTAATTCTCTGTCCTAATATCTGTGCTTGTGAAAAGGATTTTAAGGGTTTGTTCTTACCTCATCTTGGTTATAACCTCTTATGCTCCCAATTAGCTAAGGAAATCTTCTCTATTTCTCTTCCTAGGTGACTCCGTGGATGTCTCTCTTAAGTTCCTTCTGATCCCAAGTTGTTTTAGAGTTTGAGGGGAGCACAAAAGAGGGGGAAAAAGATACGGAGATCTTAATAGAGGAAGTCAATTTGGGGTGGGAAAAAGACTAGATGCTATGGAAACCTCCAAGAACTCACAGGATGTTCCTGGCTAGGTCAACAACCAATAGTGGAGGGAGTGCCTAGACAGGACTTCCCCTGTAATCAAATGAATAACCACCCTAAGTGTCATCACAGAACCTACATCCAACAATGAATAGAAGTAGAGACAGAGTCATGGCTGAACACTGGGCAGAGCTCCTAATTCACTTGAGAGCAGGTAGGAGAGAGTCTGTATGAGGAAGCAGATATGGATTATGAGGAAAATTTCCACAGTGACAGCTGGCACCTTGGGGCCCATTCCCTCCAGAGGAACACCTAACCCAGTCTTGATAGTAGGATGAGAAAATCAAACTTCCCTGGAGTGGATGGTTCATGCTGAGCACCTTGGGACTTTTTGCCTTTTTGGCGAAGGGGATGGGGGATGGGAAGGAGGGAGGCTGAAGGCTGACCAGGACAGAGCGGAAGGAGGGAAGGGAGGTAGAGCAAGGAAATGCATGGATAAAATAGGACTTTATTTTATAAATAAAAGAAAATTAAAAATATTAAGGGATAAAGAGATGGCCCAGCAGTTAAGAGTCTTACTGAGTACATGAAGATAATTCTCAGATCTCAAGTAGGCTGCTCATGACTGCTTATAGTTGCAGCTTTTGGGGATGTTATACCCTCTTCTGGCATACACACACAAACACACACACACACACACACACACACACACACACATCAAATAAAATAAATCTTTAAAAATAATACTAAACTATGTTTTATTAGATAACATTTCTGTGAACACTCCATGAAATCTTTAAGCACCCCAACACATACTTGTTGTGACTTGATATACATGACATGTATTTTTATTATTATTCAATATGTGTTTTACCCAGAGGGATTATTAACTAGCCCTTTGTGTATACTTATTCAGTTCTCATCTGTCAGGATTAGGATCAAGGTCATTACCATGTGCCAGATTACAAAAGGATCCTGGTGTGAGAGTCAATGATCTGTCTTTATTTTCCTTCATTTTATTATGAATAAAGTCTCATTATTTATCCATGTATCCCAGTCACTCTCTCTTCTCCCCATCCCCTTAGCTCCTCCCCAGCAAGGGCAGGAGGTCCCAGTGTCCTAAGGTTGCTTAGTTCAGCATCCATTTCCGGCAGATCTGCTTTCCTCATCCCGACATCAAGACTGGGTCAGGTGTTCCTCCGGAGGGAACGGGTTCCAAGGTGCAGGTCCAATGTGTTTCAGATCCCATGCTGTTCAGGAGTTGTGGTTTGCATTCATGACAAAGTCACATTTAAACAATACCTATCCACAAATCCAGTCATTCAGAAAACATTAGGGGAAAACTTCCACCTAAGAATCCCAGATACACCTATGAAACCATAAACAATCCATAATCCCACAGAAGAAAAGCCCAAAGAAAGGAAATACATACAAGCTACCACCAAAAATAACAGGAAATTTCAATGATCTGTCTTAACAGGTAAAAGTACTTGCTATACAATTCTGACAACCTATTTTAATCCCTGAAAATCCATGTACAAGGATCAGTTAGTGTGTCTCTTACATCTAATATCAATTTAGCACTTCTAAGATGAGAAAGGAAAATGTGCTTCCAATACCTGTATGCAGTGCGGAGGCACAGGCAATAGGAGAGACCCTGCTTTATAAGTAAGATGGAATGAGATAACCTACTACTGAAAATTTGTCTGGTCATCTCCATACATGTGGTTCAGGACATCATGTTGCACACACACACACACACACACACACACACACACACACACACACAGGGGTGGGGTGGGATTGTAGATGTATTAGTAGGCAAGTGTCCTTGCTGTGTAATATGAGGATCCCAGTTGGGATTCCATCACACATGTAAAATTTAGGCCCCTAGAACCCCACAGCTGAGTCAGGGGCAGTGATAGATGGATCAATACAGCTTGCTGGAACCACCTTCTCTGTTTTTACTCAGGGAGACCATACCCAATATATAAGGTAAAGAATTATTAGGAGGGATATACAATGTCCTCCTGGAGCCTCCATGTGTTCACACTGCGCATGTGGGTATACAATATGCATACATAGACCACATGCACACACTTAGCACAGTAAATAGATATATAAATAAATTGCAAATGATTAAACATTTGCAAGTGTTCAAAAAACTGTGGTAGAGTTAAAGTTGGAATACCTAAGAAGGTCATGTGTAAGATAAGTTTAGTTAGACAAATTTAAGTTTTAACATAAGAAGACACTGTAAAAAAGAACAGTATGACAGTATATGACGTCAGATATAATGATCAACACTGTGAGCTAAAAAGAATCTGAGTGCCTTGAAAAGATATCAGGAGGGAAACAAAGGTTCATTTCATTTTGAGTCTACTGGGATTATAAGCATGTGATACCATGTCTTGCCATTATAAACTGTGGGTGCTGTGGATTAATTTTAGTTCTTATTCTTTTACAGAAAACATTTCATCTACTGAACCATTCCTCCACCGGGTATTTTATTTTTAAAACTATCCTTATATAGGACAAATGATTGGGTGCACAATCTGTGTCAGACATGGTTTTGTTTGTTAACTCCTATGATCTACTCGGCAGTGCCACAGATCATCATTTCACTAAACTCATGAGAACATCATACACAAGGAATCCATCCAACTCTTTCCAGGTGTGAGCAGAATCCAACAGTGTTATCCTTTTAAGGACAACTCTCCTCAATACAAAGTCATTACTTATTATTTTCATTCTTACCTATAGAGAAGCTAAAATGGGTGGAATCTGTAAATTCAAAGCAATTAAACCAGCTGAGCCCTTGTGAGGGGTTCAAAATTTGCATTTTGACATTTTCAGTTCAAATATTCCACTCCTACGCATCTTGCTCCCCTGAAAAGTCACTGCAATTTCACATATCTTCTTTTTTATTATAAATAAAGTCATATTTTTATCCATGTATCCCCTTGTTCAAACTCCCTTACCCCTCCCCCCTCCCTGTCACTCACTCTTCTCCCCATCACTTTATCTCCTCCACAGCAAAGGCAGGAGGTCCCAAGGTCTCAAGGTGGCTTAGTTCAGCATCCACTCCAGGCAGATCTGCTTATATATATTTGCAATGTCAAATTGTGGGGGCTTTCTTCTTTCTGTCCATTTGTTTTATATTTTCTTAATAGTACTATGTAAATATAAGTATAAGCTAAATGAGGGGGAAGTTGTCAGGACATCACACAGTGAACTACACTGTGATGTCAGATTAGGAAGACTAATTGGAATGATTGGTACAAATTATACTTTTGGGGGAAAGGAGGTAGCTATAGGTTTTGTTTTATTTTGCTTTGAATACAGACATTTAATCCTCCTGTTTTATTTAATTCACACCATAACACTGATAAAATTTTAATAAATGTAAAATTTGTTATTTCTGAGTATGTGTGTTTATAGATTTATGAATGATCATGTATGCATGTGCAGGTAGATGTGCACATAGGTATGTCAATGACAGAGGTTTCACTTACTCTCCAAATTATTGAGACAGGTTTGCACACTCACACACTATACACTAATTGACTAGGAACTAAACCATGAGGTCCAGGAAGTGACCTATCTCAACATCCACAGAAGTGAGATTACAGTGGCAAGAAACAACATTTTATACAGGTGCTGAGTATTGAACTCAGGTCTCCATGCAAGTCCTTGACCAGATAAACATTTTCTCACCCTCAAATATACCAGTATTTTGGAGCACTCAATCACATACATATTTTAAACCTTTATGCTTTCAGAATTTTTTTTTGTGAACAACATTCCATATCTTAGATTTAAGTGTGCAGATTTGTTTTATAAATTCTCTTATTTTCTTTAATAAAATAATTGAAATCAAAATGAAATTATGACCATTAAATCCCTACAAACAACTTCTTACATATAAAGGGTCCAAGTAGTTATTATAACAGGAACAAATAAAATATCATAATTATGATTTTTCTTTATGTTAGACATTTTGGCTATTTTTGTTTGTAAAAGGTAAAAATTAGTCAATTCACATTTATAGACAAATTATGTTTTGTTAAAAATATGATTCTGATTAAAAATAAATCTGTATATAAAAATAAAACCAGAATTTCTTAAAACTTAAAGAAAAATGCAGATTTTTCTTCATACATATGCAACTACATACAGATTCTACATTTATGATTTTGATTTTGCATCTTTATTCACTCAGTCATTAGGAAAAGATGTCTCTTCAGAATGATGACTTGAGTTTAATCCCGAGGACCAAAATGGTTGAAGAAGTGACTCAACACCAGAAAGTAGTCCTTTGAAATCCATACATACTTTGACACATACACACTCTCTTACACACACACACACACACACACACACACACACACACATTACAGGGTAGGGGTGGGGGCAGGAAGACTGAGGAATAGAGACATAAGTATAAACAATGTAATTAATTATAAAAATGTTTAAAGATAATTTGTATTAGTAATACTGTTGTTTATCCTATCTTGCTTTGTAACTACTTCATTATAAAACTCTGCTATGAATAGTTTTGTAGCACATTGTTGTCATTGATTCAGTTTCACAATCGGGGATTTCGCAGTCAATCCAAATGTAGAAATATTTATAAAACACCAAGTTATGATATTTTCCAAAGTGACTCCACAATTTGGGGATTTCAACAATGAATGGTTAGTTATTCTCTGATAGCAGATGTGGGGACTGGTTAACTGCCTTTCCATTTGGGTAACATAGTGTGTTTAAGCAGCTAGTTTGAGGAAGTATGTTTAGTATTCTGTAAGATACTGTTGTTTTAAAAATACATAATTTTATCCACAAAATATTCAAAATAAATGGCAAAGCTAACATTGGGTTTGCTTCCAGGAGAAATATCTAAGACCAGTTACAGGCAAGGAACTCTGAAAAGATATTGTGTCATTTCTGATCACTTGGGCTGCTTAGTCTTCCCCTTTGTTACTCAGCTGTATTTGCACCAGGAGGCCCTGTATTTGCACACACACTTCTGAGCATGAGACAGTTCAAAGGCCTCTAGTTGGCTATTATTCTGTTTCTATGTAAATCATGTTATGATAGTGTATTAGTTAATTATCTCACTAGTGAAATACAACAGCTGAACAAAGCAACTTAAGGAGGGAGTGTGTATCACAGCTCCAGGTAGGTGTTAACCGCATTACACCCA
The DNA here is from genome assembly GCA_004025045.1 of Sigmodon hispidus. Classification (NCBI taxonomy): domain Eukaryota; kingdom Metazoa; phylum Chordata; class Mammalia; order Rodentia; family Cricetidae; genus Sigmodon; species Sigmodon hispidus. The sequence goes on along the minus strand of PVIH01006464.1, from coordinate 7,749 downwards.
GTCAATTAGAGACAGGTAAGCACAGCTGCTCAGCTCCCTGCCTCCTTTTTATTGAGTCCAGGTGTCCTCCTCACCATAGTTATGGTGAGCTTTCAATTAACTCATCTTAGGAAGTTTCCCACAGACATACCAAAAAACTTGTCTCATAGATAATTCTAGATTCTGTCAAGTTGCTAAACATGACTAATTGAACTCTTTTAAAATTATGTCGGGGTCATACTGATATCAAACACTATCAAAAGTTCAGGAAGCCCTTTGAAATATTGAGGTCCTTTCTTCATCTGATGAATAGAAACAAGAAAAAGAACAGATTCCTGCATACACTACAAAGTGACTTATGCCCCTGTCTGAAGCTCCTTAAAAATTGTGTAAAGAAACATCACCATATCACAGAAAGTGTGAAATAGCAGACTTTTTAATCATACTCTGGATTATTCCCTTTTCTTGGTCACACATTATACTTGTAAGATGATTCACAGGTAACCTACAATGAAGTCTCATTTTTTTCTTCTTAGTTCTCACAAGATGTTACTCAAATTGTTGAGTGACCCTATATCTTTAGCCCCAGATTTTAGAATGGCAACACTAATTCACCTGGTCTCCATCAATGCCTTTCTTTTCTCTGTAGTCTCCGCTAGTAGACATTAAGATAACTTTCTGAGATACACATAAAACTTCTATGGCAGAAGAATTTTAAAAATCTTCTGTTCTAGCATATCTACTTAAGTGATTGCTAGCTCATTTAATATTTGTGTACACAGAGAATGTACATATTTATATAAAGCCTTGAACTCTCATTATAAGCTAATTTTACCTCAGCAAGTTACTAAATTTTAAAGTCATCTTCTCCATAACTACCATTGGTAATGTCTGTTTAAGATTCCATGGTATGAACACACAAAATTCATTGACTAATATGTGAATTACACATTTATTATGTTTTATTTCTTGTGAAGGAAAAGCTATAAAGATGTTTTTTTCAGATTCTGTATTTAGGAAAATTTCCTTACAGTCAGTTCTAAATTTTGAAATATGTACTTTTAAACAACATAGAAGAGTAGCATTACTGTAATAATGTATGAACACAGTAGTTCTGGGAGTGTAGCTCAGTGACAAATTCCTGGCATTGATTGTAAGGACCTGGGCTGGAATGCTTTACCCCAATAACACACAGAGTCACAGACACAGACAGACAGACAGACAGACAGACAGTCTCTCTCTCTCTCTCTCTCTCTCTCTCTCTCTCTCTCTCTCTCACACACACACACACACACACACACACACACACACCATGAGCAAGTAGAAATGATTGATTTATACTTCCTTACTAACATTTAGCAAGTAGTAACATTGCCTGTTATTTTGCTTATTTGAAAATGTTTGCACATATAGGATCTAATTAAAGGTAATGTTGAAAAACATTCATTTTAGAAAATTCTTGAATTTGTGGATTATGATCAATTATAATTTACTGTAGATTTTATAGTCATGAGCTTCATAAAATAAGAAATAAATCCAAGCTGGTGCTAATGGAACAAAAACTGGTATTCTGGAGCAGTTTGACTTGAGAGAAGGGGACACGGGTTTTTAACAGGTCTCAGTGATCAAATAAGAAAAACCTCAAATAAAATCAGAATTAAGGCAGGGTTGAAATTAAAGAAAATGATGGAGACACACAGAAGGAAAGGAAACCCTGACCAAGAAGTCTGGTTCGAACTTTTTACTAGTTGAGAAGCAAACATTAAAATATAATCAGCATTTTCTTATTGGGTCTTAACCTGCAGACACTATTGCTTATGTATATCAGTATTTTATTTAAAATAACAGTGAATAAATATTAGAGTCTTTCTTAGGTTAACCCCACCCTTCTTTTTGGATAAAATACTCTGACAAAAAAAGGTAATAAAGAACAGATTTATTCTGGTTCACAATTTAAGGCTTAGTCAATCATGGGACTAAGTCAAGGAATAAGGAACATAAAAGCAGCTGGTAACATTACACCCACAAACAGGATACAGAGAGGCATGAATGAACGAATGAATGAATGAATGAATGAATGAATGAATTTTGAACTGCCACTTCTCTGTTCACTCTCTCAACTTTATAGATTTAGGAGTCTCTGCCAATGAATGGTATTGCTCACAATTGAGATTTGTCTTCCCACATCAATTAACCTCATCAAAACTCTTCCTGACTAGAATGTCTATCTGGAGTTTCCAGGTGATACTCAAGTCTCCCAATCACTTAACACCAACTCTCACCGTGTCTGAATGTGGATACAAGGGACGGCGACTCCTTCCTTTCCTCTGTACCCTGACAATCTCACACAAGACTGCTAACTCTGCTCACAGTAGTCATAGCTTACCTTCCTGCCTCCCTGGGATCTAGAGTTTCATTTGTTCAAGCTGCCCTTCAGGAAAAGCCCAATGATCTAACTTAATAACTTCCTAAGGAAAATAACTTCAAAATACACTGGTCTACAGGACAATTGAACAGAAGATGATTCTTCTTAGAGAAGCCCACATCTATGCTATGTGTCTTTCTTTCTTCAGCACACCTTCCCCTTGACACAGTTTAAAATCTATATTAAACATCTTCACTAAATCCCAGTTCAGTTTCATACTTGTTAGTTCTGAAATACCTCACTGTGTTGAAAACAAATCTTCTTTTTCTTACCCCTAAATATTTGGGAAGGATTTTATGAGGTTGCATGTGCCTTCTGCTTTGTACCCCCAAACCAATAGCAAAAAATAAAGAGGCAGCCTTCTTGTCTCCTTTCTTTGCTTTGAACAAGCTTTTCCTTTAGGCTCAACATGATGATCGCTCACATCCTGAGCATGATGGGGAAGGCAAGACATCTCTTAGTATTTATTTCTTGTTTTTTTTTTTTTTTTTTTTTTTTTAGAAGAGAATAACTCTTGTGAAGACGTTTCGATCTAGAGGAGCTCTCAGATATTGCCTCATGATCCACATATGAATATTTGGGATCCTGTTAAATGAAAATGGAAGGGAATATTTCTGTGGATATTGTACTACACAATATAATAACTTAACATTTCTATTCCCATCCTGTTTGAATTTTATAAGTTTGTTAACTAGCATGGACTTTAGAGACAAGGAATGAATGATTAGTATTTGTGTGGAAGAACATGTCCTTCAGAATAAAAAAAAAGTGTCAGGTAATTGTAAACAAAATAAATGGTTCTCTACAATTCAAAGTTTAATATAACTTTTAAGAAGACTTTATTGTTTACAACATCATTGTAACATAATCAGCATATCTCAATTCCCAAGGCTTGTGTTGTCTAACAATATGTTACATTGAGAATATGAGGAATGAAGAGACTAAAATGCATGCCACACAGGCATAATGAACTGAGGTAAAATCTATAGAACTCCTGTTTGGTGATATATTGTATATTTAGTAAAATTAGCCTGAAATATCAAAGAAAGAAAACAGAGCATAGTTAACTTCTCAGGCCAAACAGGGTAAATGCTCTTTTCAAGGTTCTCAGCATAACTTATCACTTCTACAGAATGCCTGAATTGTTGCTTTCTCCTGCCCTATCTATCTTACTTGTCCAGCTATTTCACTTCCAGGTTCAATTCTGCATCATAATTCTAGAGTTAGGATTTAAATTGTGAGTTACTACTGTTTGGATGTTAGTCCTTGAATTCACAGAAATCCTGAAAAATCTCTCATGAATGATGGGATTAAAGGTATGAGTCACAACTCTCTGACCTTCATGGTTTGACTGTGGGTGGATGATCCTGTTCTTTGATATTCTAGGCTGATTTGTATTATTAAATATACAATATATCACCACACCCCTGTAGTGCAAGAAAGTAGCATAAATGTGCAATCCCACTGCTCTTAGAGGAAGATGGAGGCACAAAGAGATAAAACCCTGGAAGACTGAGACATAAGTTTGGGGCTTAAGCAGCATCAAACAACACAAAGATATATATCAACCAAGTGGTGGTAAGGATCAACACCAGAGTTGGCCCTTTGGCCTCAATACATATTGTATGGCATGTATTCACCCTCATACACACACACACACACACACACACACACACACACAAAATGGAGGAAGGAAGGGAAGGAGAGAGAGAGAGAGAGAGAGAGAGAGAGAGAGAGAGAGAGAGAGAGACCAGGTTTGGAACTCTCTCCTCCTCTAAGATAATCTCTATGCCTGCTAGCAGTTTGGAGACTTCACATTTTTACACTGAAATTTGAGGGAATAAGGATGGTAGAGTTGAGGGAAGGACAGAGAGGGAGAACAATGAAATAGATATTTTGATGGAGGAAACCATTTTGAGGCTAGGGAAACTGCCAGGAATTCACAAGAATGATCTCAGCTAAGACACCAAACAATAGTGGAGACAGTGCATGAACTGGCCCTTATAATCAAATCAACAACCATCTTAATTGTCATTATAGAACCTTCATCAGGCAACTTATGAAATCAGATGCAGAGATCCATAGCTAACTCTGGGCAAGGTTTTAGAGTTCAGTCAATGAGAGGGAGGAGGGCTTATATGAGCAAAGGGGTCATGATCATGATGGAGAGACCCACAGAGACAGCTAACCAAAGCTACTGGAAGCTCAATAACTGGATTCTCAGCTGGGAAACCTGCATAGGACAGAACTAAGCCCTCTGATCATGGATGACAGCTGTGTGGCTTGAACAGTTGGTGAAGACTCTGACAGTGAGACCAAGATTTATCCCTAGTTAATGAACTGGCATTTGGAACCATTCCCTAAAAAGGAATATCTTGCTCAACTTTGATACAAGGAGGAGGGGCTGTGTGTGTCCTGACTCAACCTGATATCCCAGACTTTGTTGATTCCTCATGGGAAGCCTTATCCTCTTTTAGTTGTGGATGGTAGGGTGGGGTGGGGGGAAGCTGAAAGCTGAGTGGTAGGAAGGCAGGGAAGGAAAACTGTTGTTTCTGTATAATTTGTTTAAAGAAATTTTAAAAATATAAATAAATAAATAATTGTCATAAGAAGTTTCTAGCCTGCACTTCCAGACCTTGCCCCAAGATTTGGACCTACCTGCAGCCTGACTGCAACTTAGCACCAAATAATCACACACAGGCTTATATTAATTTTAGGCTGATGAACTTAGGGCCCAGGCATATAACTTGCTAACTCTTTTGTCTTAACTCAATCCAAGATTTTTGCCTTGTTTAGATATGTGGCTTAGTAACTTTTCTCAGCATCATTTCAACGTCTTTCCTCTGCATCACTTAGCATCTCTGCTCTGTTTTTCCTGTTACCAGAGTTTTCTTTGTCTGGTAGTCCCAACCACATTTCCTGTCTGCCGTGGTCAATCAGTTTTTTTTTTTTTTTTTATAAAACAAGGAGGAGTGAAAAATATCCACAACATACCAACACAATTGCACTACATCTCCCTCTTTTTAAAAAAAAAAAAAAAAAGAACATCAAATCTAATATCTGTCTCCCCCATTATCTAAAACAATGTAAAACCAACACTGTAAACAATTACAAACATTCATAATCCATTTTTTTTGGAGTGGGAATGTGGGTATAGTTCTCTAGGCTATGTCCTATTGAACAGGGACAATAGCAATCCCATAGAGATCCAAAGAAACATTTCAGATTGTGGACAATTTCTTCATGAAGAAGTCTGTAAGACTGAGTCATCTCAGCCTGTCTCCTTTAAGTTGTTATAGATGCAAAGCTCAGAGGAAACTACAACAGAGGTACTCTGAAATACTAAATCATCTGTGCCATTCATTCCATTGAAAACTTATCATGCTGCATAGTCCCAGCGCACTCTGGAGCAGGAGCAGATAAACTCTGCAGGTCATCAGACCCGCAGCTCCTGCTGAGGGAAGCTGCATGGCTACCCACCGCCACCTCAAACTGAGCAAGCCAACATCTGCAGGGGTCTCTGAAGGACAGACTCAGACCCCGCCCAGAGGTGAGGAGGTGTCACCAAGCCCAAGCGCCTATATCCCAGCCTGGGAGGGAAAGTTGATCTCCCATAGCTTCCAGTTCCGCTCCCAGACCAAGTGCTGTCTGTAGAGTCCCAGCACACTGTGGAGCAGGGGCAGATAAACTATGCTGGTCACCATACCCACAGCTCAAGCTGAGGGAATTTGCACGGCTACCCACTACCACCTCGAACTGAGCAAATCAACAACTTCAGGGGTCTCTGAAGGACACTCAGAACCTGACCAGAGAGGTGACAGGAGGCACACAAACCCCAGTGCCACAACTGACCAGGAGCCATCTAATCGTGAACCATTGAAGCCATGGACAAACATCAGTGCAAAAAATTACATAATAATATAAAGGACAACATGGTAACTTCAGAAGAGCACGATGATCTTACAAATACAAGACCTGAACTGAGCAATGAAGAGGAAACAGAAGACAGCAACACCAAAAATTCCTTTTTGATGATCATCAAATCTCTAAAAGAAGATATGAAAAAAAGCCTTAAAGAAATAAAGAGAAAATACAAACAAAAAATTGGAAGAGATGAACAAATCTATGAAAGTAACATGCCAGGAACTAAAAGCTGAAATAAAAGCAGAAATAAAAGCTAAAATAGAAGCAATAAAAAAGGCACAAAATGAGGCAAAGATAGAAATAGAAAAACTGAAGCAAAAAGCTGGAACTACAGATACAAGCATAACAAACAGAGTTCAAGAGATGGAAGATAGAATCTCTGAAGTGGAAGACTCAGTAGCTCAAATAGATATATCAGTCAAAGAAAATACTAAAACTAAAAAAGCCATAACTCAAAATGTTCAGGAAATCTGGGACACCATGAAAAGAACTAAATTGAGAATAATAGGAATAGAAGAAGGAGAAGAATACCAGCTCAAAGGCACAGATAATGTTTTCAATAAAATCATAGAAGAAAACTTCCCTAACCTGAACAAGGAAATGCCTATAAAGATACAAGAAGCTTACAGAACATCTAATAGATATGATTCCAAAAAAAGTCAGCATGCCACATTATAATCAAGCCACAAAACATACAGAACAAAGAAAAAATTTTAAGAGCTGCAAAAGAAAAGGGCCAACTCACATATAAAGGCAGATCCATTAGAATAATGCATGACTATTCAATGGAAACGATGAAAGCTAGAAGGGCTTGGTCAGAAGTTATACAGATGCTAAAACAGCATGGCTGCCAAACTAGAATACTATACCCTGCAAAATTATCAATCACCACAGATGGAGTAAACAAAGTATTTCAGGACAAAGTCAGACTGAAAGAATATCTATCTACCAACCCATCACTACAGAGAGTATTAGAGGGAAAACTCCAACCTAAGGACCTCAGATACACCCATGAAATCACAAACAATCAATAAGTCCACAGAAGAATACCCTAGAGAAAGGAAATACAAACAAGTTGCCAACAAAAATGGCAGGAAATATGAATCAATGGTCACTAATTTCCCTTAATATAAATGGTCTGAACTCTGCTATAAAATGTCACACACTAACCAGATGGATACAACAATAGAAGCCATCCTTCTGTTGCCTACAAGAAACACATCTCAACTGCAAAGACAGACACAGGCTTAGAATAAAGGGTTGGGAAAAGATTTTCCAGTCAAATGGTCCTAAGAAACAAGCAGGGGTTGCAATCCTAATATCTAACAAAGTAGACTTTAAGCTAAAAGCAATTAAAAGGGACCAAGATGGTCACTACTTATTCATCAAAGGAAAAATTGGTCAAGAGGAGATTTCAATCT